>OY735870.1:14213404-14493968 GCA_963506565.1 Tachystola acroxantha | reverse complement strand
ACGGGAAAAGAGGTAACAAAATGCATGGTCCTGACAAGCCCAGGGTAATAACTAATTAAAATACTTAAATAACACAAAATAGAAAAATAATTTAAATGTAGTTAGTGTATATTTTTATAGAACTTACAATATTTTCCCTCCTCCGAATAAACTAGTCAATGGAAGGTAACTGGATCGATATTGCTGACGGCTCGTTCTTTCCACGAATGCAGTGCTGAGTTCACCGAACTGCACGAGGTTGTAGCACACACCGCCGCCGCTTAGCAGGCCAAGTATCACGCCCAAAATTGTGGCAGAGATTTCGAGACATGTTCCATAACGAAACTGAGACAAAATATACCAAAATAAAAATTTCAGGAGTTGAAAATGACAAATTTAAAAATAAATTGATGCTCGGGGCACTCCGTGTTTGTATTAATAATGTTTGTGTAATATATTGAGATTGATAATACCCAATCCTATCCATACCCAATCTTCAAATGTGTTCCATTTGAAACAATGCTTAGATGTTGATGACATGGTTTTAATTAAGGATGAATTATATTATCTAGGCAGAATTGTCCGTATATTCAAGAACACCAAACGTTTTGATTCGAGCAGCGTATTAGGACATGATGTGATTTTTAATCAAATGGTTTTCGCTAACTTTATTGCATTACATTAGTAATGTATTATTATTCATTATTTTAAATTATATTGCTAACGAAAATGCCATATTGTGCGGTCCAGTGCGGTTGCCGATAGGTAGTGAGAATGAAGTAGGGTGTGTGTGTGTGAAAATATCCGAAGTACTTACGATTTGAAATAACGATACACTGAGGTCACTGTCGTCTGTTACTCTGAAAAATTACGTAATGCGATATATAGGTCGGTAATAGGTACCTACGTGAAATGAATCGTCTCTTGTCCCAAATAAAAAATCTAATGTTACATTTTATATTACAAAATAATTCGCTTCAATGCCTACTTGCATTAATTGCCTTTAGCGTTTTATGAGGAGAGGAAAGTATTAAAGAGTAATACATATAATGTTTACATAAATACATATCTAATACGGTATATTATACCGTATTAGATATAAATTAGATTACTAGAAATATTATCAGTTTACACAGTTATATAAGTATTATTCTCGTCCAATTAGAAAAAAAGTTCAATTTAAAGATGTCGCCAAACTTTGAAAATCATATTGAACAAACTAATTAAATGATTAGGTATAATTTTACTGTATGGCGTCTTTTATTTGTGGTTACCAAGATGGGTCAGTCAGTTGATTATGAATGCGTATGTATTTAAGTATTTTATTGAACTAGTGAAGACCACCTTACGTTTATAATTTGTGCCTATGCCATGTTTCAGATAAATAGTTCAATGGCTTTTCTAAGATAATTAATTATTATATTCAGTTTTACTCTGTTGAATAAAACTACGTACAATGTGGATAGTTTTAATATGTCTTTAATGTGACATAAATTATTAAAATTTAATATGTAGGTACCTATACCTACTTAGATTTTCGAGTATACATGATGCAACTTTAAAATTGCAGCATTGAACTGTTGAATATTATGAATTGATAAACAAATTATTTGCACATTATGCACTAGTAGTGTAGGTCAAACGATTTTCAACTACTCGTGTTAGTGGATAACTTTCACGTTTTAGTAAAGTAAGTAAAATTAATGAAAAATATTATAACATGAATATATTAAAATTATCTGCATTATCACTCGCTTAGCGTTGTACAAACTTAAACATATAATTTACCTTTTTTCCTTCTTCTTCTTTATACCCATTTTATAAGTTCTTCCTCTTTAGTTAATATTTAATATGTTAGTAGCCGGGGTGCGTTTACTCTGAAGGTGTGCGGTGAACTGAACTGTATGTTCAGCTGAACTGAAATGTCGTACAGATTCATGCGCCTGCGACGCGAATCTACTTATATTACTCACACACATCATCGGACATGCACTGTTTACTTATACTTGTAGTTATTAGTGTTATATACTGCTGTAATATGTTTATGTTTGTAAAAGCTCTAACTATATCTCGACAATGTGTTTATCATTATTTTCTTATTCATGGGGTTTGTCAATAATAAATAAACATAATTGTTACACATGATTTGTAATAGGTGAGAAATATCATCGGGACCGGATTTAAACGTGACAGGAATGCTCATATTTGTGAAAAGAAAGAATTGTAATTGATATTGATGAAATAGGTACCTACACGTTAAAAAATTGAAGGAGCATGTTTTATTTTATAAAATGCATCACCAATCCACATAAGACGTAATCTCAGCAACCTAATGCCTACAATGTGCCACGGCCAAACCTATACAACTACCGGGTGGTAGGAGTCCGTGCCCTCTAGGCTCAATAGTTCGGTGATTTTGTCCGGTGCCGAACTGCTGTAGTCTCGACCGTTCAGTTGTAGGTACTACAGGTGCACCGAACTAATGAGACTAAGAGGGTCTCATTAGTTCGGCACCGGACAAGAACTGTCAAAACTGACAAGAACTGCAGTCTTATTCATATTCTGTATTGTTGTCGTATCGTCATCAGCATAAACTGTATTTCTTCCGGAGTATTACTAGATACTCTATACGGTTTCTATATGCTGCGGTAACCAGTGCACTCACCATCAAGTTGTTCGCCTTCATCTGGTAGTTTGTCGTTTCTTCCTAATATAAATAATAATGCAACACACGCTGTATCTATATTTTGTAGTCAACGGCGCGTATTCATAACCGTGATTTAAAGTTACGTTACCGTTTAGGCCTCCTGTCCCTTTCTACGAAGTGTGAAAGCAAGTGGGATAGCAACACGATTTAAGAGAAGTGAGGTTTAACTAGGTTTATGAATAACAGCAAAAGTTGTAGCAAATTAAGAACAAAACATGTAAGTAATTTACCCAAAAATGAAATCGTTTCCCAAAGAAAATCCTCGCCATGCAGTCAACAGATACGAATAATGTTTATAAGTCACTATTTTTTTGCAATCTCTAATTTACTGTATTATAATTACTATTTTAAACTGTTAATTCTTTTAACAGTCAAAGCTTCAGTTATAGTTATTATATAATAATAAGTGAGCTCAAATGACTGTTGTTCTTTTTTCAATGTAGGTACTGCAGAAATCACATCAACCTACACAAATCATTGCAATCTGACCCATAGTAACATCGAGTAGAGTGTCATATGATGTGATAACAATTACAATGGGCAAATCTTTCCCGTTCGTAGCCCTTAACTTCTTAATTGCACATTGCACATTTGTCTTTTTTATTCAGTAACATTTTTTTGTTGTTGTGCATTTATTTAGAATATCTTCTGATTATCAATATCGATCAGATTATATTATACACACGGATGAAATTCAGTTTTGGAGGAGAAGCCGGTATACTTAGACCGAGCGTTTCGACCCAAATATCGATCAGGTTTCAACGTGCTTTAACAACTTGTATTGGGCGACAGCTCTCGGCTCCTTTAACTAGTATTGGTGGGATTTTCCGAACACTACATAGCTTATAGATATTGCAGAATCACCATGATAGGAATATAATTTGTTGTGACAAGGCAATTTCTATGCTATCATACTCTTACAACAATTATACTTAAACATGCATAACCTTCGGATCAAAAGTAATTGTCGATCAATTGACTAGCGACAATCTCGCGCTTGCTTCAAATAATTCGTAATTTCGCTACAATGATTGTTCAAATCATTGGTACTTTTTTAAATTGGTAGACGGAAGATGTACAAATATATGTAATAGGTATGGTCATTGTTATGCGGAAAAGAAAAATAATATGAAATTCCAGAGTCTTTATGTAAGAATGTTTTAACTCTCGACAATAAACAAGTTATCCATTGAGACGATGTCTTCGCCGCTAAGGATGTATTTAACTACCTAATTCATACTTTAACCCAATAAGAAATTCGCCTGAATAAACGAGATAGAAACGATAATAATAGAAAAGAATTGATCTCTTTGTTGAATTCGTATAAAAGCCATTAACAAGTGCTTCTACATCACTTTGAAACGTAGCTCTCCCCTCACTCCGCAACCACCTCCTGAAGTCGATACAATTTTGCTATAAGTAACTTGACGACAACTCCTCTCTTATCCTGTACTCATGCTCTAGTATATTGTTACGGACTACAGGCCAGCCGTTGTCGCCTGGTGGATGACAGTTCAAATTGCAAGTAGAGGTATCCTAGTTACCCGTGGTAACGAAAACTAAATATGATAATAACTATTATATTACAGGCTAACTATGATGATAAATGCTTGCTCTTGTTATTCCTCCTTTTGCTCTCCTTTACGGATTAAAATAAGTAATTCTTGGATCAGACAATCCCCTAGTAAAACCCATGGAACACTATATTTACTTGGTTGAAGAACCAAGGAATAAGAGGAATTTATTTTATTGATGTTAGAACTCGTGATTTGCGAAGAAATTCCTTAATATCGAATACCTAACACTCTTAGCAGTACAATCCCAGTTTCCTATAAGTTAATCTATTATTCTAAAAAATCTTTATTGTGACGCAAGCATAAGTATTGTCACACGATATATCGTAGATTAAAGAAACAAATACAATTTTAAAAAATAAACACATGTAAAATTTTTCGTCTTTGGAGAACTATTTGCAGTTATTAGGGTTTAGATACGACAACATGACAATGCGGAAGTTAATCTAGACGAAAGCATAAGCGGTGGTACTTATGTAGATATATATATAGTGATCTTAATCTATGCAGCAAAAATGCCATATTTCTATATAAACTAGCTTTTCCGCGACTTTATCCGTTGTTTTAGAGATTTATACTGAAATCCGATATTCTCCCTTGGTAAAAGGTATTAGCTTATTCTATTTGATGCACATCCATGAAGGAAGGAACGGCCGGGAGTATGCGGTAATTTTAGTCTATTTACATCTCACGGCGGCGCCGCCGCTGTAACGTGACAATATTTAGCGAGATCTCTTGGTTTTCATTGTTTGGATTTACAATAAAATATAAAATAAATGTCTCTTTCTGGCATATGAGAGTGAAAGTGACAACAAGCGCAGACAACCTGTCCCCATACAAAACATATTTTTATTTATTTAGACTCTCCATCCATCAACGGGATCGTGATTGGAGTAGCATAGTAAATAGGTAGTACCTAGTAATGTAAACAAACCAACACATTTTCACATACTAATCGGATAATAGGTTGAATAATTGGATATGACTGCGCTACAGCAGCACCTGAAATTACAAGTTCAAAACATCACATTTTAGTTTCACCATTTTCGTATTTCAAATTTTCGCACCAGGAAGTCAATTCTCAAATTCGGGATAATTTTACATTTAAACTAAAAAAAAACATTAAAACTGAGCATTACTACTCGTAAAATTATTTTAGCCTATGAACGAAGTCGCAGGTAATCCTTGTTTGATGAAATTATGAGACGTATTGTATTAACTCTGGCTTAAAAGTGATAAGAGGGTGTTGTAAAAACGTGTAAACCCCAGTTTATTCTACTACGTAATAAATAGCCGACGAGCCATTCAACGTATGGGTTTATTTCGACTAGGACTGCAAAATCCAATACAGAACTAGATCTTATAGGTAGTCTTTCCGAATATAAGTTAATATCACGATAAATATCGGGTGTATTGTCAAGTCCCAAGGAAAAAACTAGGTACTCGCCTCTAAAGGGAATCATTTTTTTTTTAATTAAAGTTTTTGTTGAGGCTTTTGGGTCCATTATGTCCCATGCCAGCCTCATAGGAGCATACATCGATTCGCGCTCAGCAAATAAGCCTCTAAAGGGAATCATACAATCCAACAAATGGTTTTTTGTTTGTACAATTGCCACCCCAGCCTGGGAATAAAGGTAAAATCACTTTTACTTGTAGGATAATGATAACTAATCGATAATAAGTAATCGATGGTTCTAAGTAGAATTGTAGGGTTGTTTGGTCGTCCAACATTACATTTACCTATTTGCCCTGCTCATGAGTTGTGATCAATGTCACAATATGATTGTTGCTCCACTATCAATCTGGAATCGTTGTTGTATTTGTGCATAGAGTCAATTACAGAGCCAAGGCGCGAAGCGTCCTCATTTCAATTACCTATAAAGACTGAATTGTATATCAAGGTTGTCATTGGATATTATTTTATTTTACACACAGCATCATGTCAAGTGACATACTTTAGACTGTACTCCTCCGTTATTATGGTATAGTCTATATGAAGAGTTCGTTTCTGTTGATGCACTGACGACTATACGAGTATACATCTCTTTGTACTAAAATGACACTAAATAATGTCAGCTAAATGATCTTCTATTGCAGACATCATTGTTGATATACTAAATACCTAACTGTAATAATAGTTGTTTGAAATAAATTACCTATCAATAAAACTTCGTCTATCTAGTAACTGTAATTGTTCATAATATCGAAGTAAACGAGTATAGTTAGGTATCTGCGAATTTCAACAACTTGATAGTCTCGCCTAATTTTGGTGAAATTTTTTATTTGTTTTTTATTTGTTTTATTTTAGATAAAGTTTTATATTAATTTGCAATAAATGCATATTCTTTTGCATAATTGAATCATTAATATGAACTTGAAGGGCTCACCCTTGTTTTGTCCTACACAAATAAATCGTCTGCCCTGAACAAATATTGGAGTCCACGAATAATCGATCCTATACGAATTTTGAATGAACGAATACTACGTATAACCCAAAAAATATTCGAATCTGTAGCAATCGGCCCCACGAATATGCGAGCCATCCCCAGTATCTAAGCTCGCTGGCCAGCCCTCATCGGTAGACTGAGTTTTGAATCCATAGGCATAGAAACTAAATAATATCAATCCTCTAACTAAACTGTAAATAATTTTTACAATCTGTAATGATGTTTTAGATTAAATCTCAACTTTAATGTGGTCTCCCGTAGACTTTTCTCTGAGTAAGAATAATTTAATGTAAAATGACAATATTACTAATAATAGATAATAAAATATTTTCCATATTAACTCCTACTTCCGTAACTTCTAGTACTTACTCCACAGCATATAGGGAACAAATACTTCCTGTCGCCATCTATCGTCGGCAGCTTTATAGATTATGAATGAATTTCGTTTCTATATGGCCTCTAGGTACATAAAGTTTGGTGTCCCTTCATTTGATAAAAAACAAATTACAAACAATTCATTTCACAAACAACGTTTGGCAAAATTATGATTCATAAGTTCATCTTTGTACAAAGTAATGGTTCTATAAATAATTCATTTGACAAAACAATTACGAGACAAAGTTTCTTTCTTCAAAACATCACTTAACAAACTATTCACTTATTATATACGTTAATAGATAAAACAACGCAAGGCATAAAAACCTTTGACAAAATGCATTGTTTGGTAATTGTAATTTGTTTTTTATCAAATGAAGGGACACCCCGACCAACTCTCTAACCAGATCCGACACGGATGTTTAGGTTCAGAAGGCTCTGGCTTGGAGCGAAGCGCAGCTTCGCTCCAAGCCAGAGACTTCGATGTTAGGTTTTTTTTTTTTGGATTCAAAAAGCAAGTTCATTTATTAACAATTATACATAAATTTGTAATTTGTTTTTTATCAAATGAAGGGACACCCCGACCAACTCTCTAACCAGATCCGACACGGATGTTTAGGTTCAGAAGGCTCTGGCTTGGAGCGAAGCGCAGCTTCGCTCCAAGCCAGAGACTTCGATGTTAGGTTTTTTTTTTGTATTCAAAAAGCAAGTTCATTTATTAACAATTATACATATAAAATACCCACTTATTTACCCAATATTTTGTCTAATGGCGACCTTGCAAAAGGAATACTTTGGTCATTTAATCAATTGCAAAATGACGGTTTAGCATTCACAACATTTGCTATGTTAAATATTTATAAAATGGATTTTTGTCAAATGATCACTTTTAAAACGATCACTTTAGTAAATGATAAGTTTGTCAAATGATTACTTTTTCAAAAATAATTTGTAAAATGATCATTTGTCATACGTTTTTTGTCAAACATTAGTGAACCATAAAGTTTTCGATGTCTTCTCTACATAATAACATTTTGGTAAAGAAAACGCATTATTCGTAGAGTAATAGAGCAGGTTCTGTTATGAAAAGTTTCATAAAGCAACTTAAAGATTATAAAATGCATAGTTGTAAGTGGTTTCCATCGATTTTGTACGAGAAGCTATTAACAATTTTCCGTTCCGTGACGGGCGACGGGCGTGTAATTGAATAGCACACGGGAAAACATATATCAAAACACTAGTTTCTTGCAAATTGCTTGCAAAGGACCTACCTACGAATTGTATACTTTATCTTGTAATGGTTACCTATATGTAGGGCTTTATTAGGTACATGTCGGAAATATGTGCCTGATCTTTGTAGAACGATACTTAGCACCATTTATACATCAGGCGTTATTTATGTATGGGTGTAATGTAAGTATTACATACTTGCCGTAACCCACCTTTGTTGCTGTTACCTCACTTCCCTTAAACCGTGTTGTTGTCCCTTTCACAACGTTGTTGTTCGTTAAAAACGTTAAGGTAGAAAAGGACAGAATGCCTGAACGGTGGAATAACTTTAAATCACGTTTATGGCTACGTGTATACTCTTTCTCTTAACTCTTATTTAATATTTTATTAATGGACTCGACAGTTCGTCATTTGCCACATTTATTTTCTATTCATTTATTCATTGCATTAAAAATTGTGCATTTATAGTCTAATATTATTATTATTATTTGTATACGTGTAGATATTAGTTTTGTATTATGGGTACTTACCTGAATAAACAATTATATTATTATTATTGCCTTATGTGGTTAAAGGATTGATATAACTAAAAAATTACGGGACCAATTTCAAAATTCTTTACATTATCTCTGAATGATGAATTATGTAGAGCTTTACCGGTCGCAAATATGTGCCTGATCTTTGTAAAACGCGACTTAGCATCATTTTTACACCAGGCGTTATTTATGTAGGTACTTAAGTAAGTACCTATTTGCTTTCTGTAAACGTGCCTTTGTAATATGTTCTATTATAATATTAAATAATTATAATAGAATAATTATTTGGAATCGTTATTTTTGACAAATCGTTAGATGTCAACCGCTTTATGAAAGCGTGTAATGTTTTCTGCAGATCAATAGTTTTGTTGGCGCTCGAACGTGTAAGTACCTAAATATTGCAACTTGCAAGAGTCTGGTATCTATTTTTGATGGCAAATATATAAATCTCAAATCAATCTTATAGAAAATGTCATCTTAGCTCCCGTAGTAAGGAAATAAAATTACGGCAAAAACATAAACGGATGATGCGATTTGATGCTACAGATAGGTACTAGCATCCATGGAACATCAATATACCTAAAAACCTAAAACATATCGATACTATCAATACAATTTACTAGAATTTAGATTCTAATTCCAATATCCAGAAAATATGAAGGAAAGAAATCGCCGCTGCGTCAATTTTTCCTTAATGTCATGAATCATGATTTGAAACATAGATATCTGCGAGAAAGTCTAATCGACTGTGTGGACACACAATCGATTTATTACAAACCTGTTTTCGACACGGTTTCCGTTATTTACAAAATATAGTAAAGAAATTACCAAATCAAATTACTAAGTGTTTACCTTTGTACTTATCATACATAATAATTAGGGCCATCTATTTAACACTTTAGTAATATGATGCAGACGAATGTACAACCACTAACTGTATACCTAAGTATGTTTCATTAGAGCTCGGTGGCGCTGTGGTTGGGTAGGATGTAGTATGGGGACAGGTTATCCGTCCTTGTTCTCACTTTTACTCTCATATGTCAGAAAGAGACATCTGTTTTTATGTGTTCGACTGTTCGACTTCTATTGAAAACTCAAACAATGGAAAAACAAGAGAGTGACGGGCACGCAAAAATTGTCATGTTACAGCGGGGGCACTGCGACGCGACGGCGTACCTAAATGTTTACTCCGGGGTCATTTCATCCTTCTTGCTTAGAACACAAATCCAAGACATGTGAAATCCAAGACATGTGTAACTCACCAATCCGCATTGAACCCCCGTCGTGGATAATGGCCCGAGCTTCCTCGAAGTGAAGAATGCTCATTGCCCCAATAGTCGAGACATAGAAATAGTCTGATAAGATGTTTGGTTACGAACTGCTCGAAATTGCACATTTATTTTTGCAAAGTGTATGCGAAAGTAGGTTAAAAAGATCAATTTATCATAGTGAGCCGACATACCCCGAGGGAGTAGATAATCAACTTACTTATACGTCAGTGGACCCATTTACCGTGACATACTTTACACTTTACAGGATATACCTACTCGTGGTCACGTACTACAGTTAGCAGTCAAGAAGCCACCTTACTTACACTGCATAATCCCTACATGCACTCGGCTACTTCCATTTGTCTCCGTATAGAGGTGAGTGTCTTGTAAATGATATCAAGCTTCGGAATGGATTAGTATCCCTGCGGAGAGACTATAATTAATTATTTGTCCTAATTATGACGACATGGGCAAATACATTTTCAATAAGAGATAGACGGAATGCAGGAACGATCCAAATAAAAATAGAATGGAAGAACATCGGTAAAATGGGAAGTAGTTAGTGTTTGGTTATAAGTTATAAACAATTTATACTTTTGTCTTTTACAATCATCTCACAACAAGACGTGACACAAAAGGGCCTCGCGTCGGTAATGCAGTCTGTATTACAATGGGTTTGTATATTGAAAACGTGGAACCACTTTCCATCTGAGAAAGGTAATATCGTTAGTTTCCATGTTACCAACGAGCGAGTAGATGTTACCTGCACAAAATATACATACCATATTCATTGCTTTCTTAGTAAGTATACTTAGATATAGTATCTAGTGTATAATTAGGTCAAGTCAACAGCACATCAACCTACACAAACCCATTGAAATCTAGGTCATAATACTCCTGCATAGAATACCCATGTGTTACACTTGATGTGCTGTCGAGTGTACTTTTACATACATTGACAGATTAAAAGTTGGTTGATGTTTTCATATAAACCCTACCTACATTGATACCATACGATAGAGAAGAGAAGAAGATGGCATTACTTTTCTAAATTATAAATCATAAAATTTCACAGATCATAAAAATTAAAATCGAAAGCATCAGGTATACAATCATTGATAGTCTGATGTTTTATTTATAAAACTGTCCCTGTGCTATTTCTTAATGTTAAGTAAGTACTACATATTCTGTCGATCACGACAATAAGAATGAATGTTCTGCCTTACATTAAATGAATTCCTTGACCATGAATTAGGACCTATCATAGTCTTCCATATCAACTCAAATGAACAAGTAAAATCCATTTCATTTCCAATTCTATTTCATTTGGTGGTTGGATTCCGCAACATCTGGCTATCCACAGCACTCGTATGGTATTAGAATCGGAGAGCAGCCCCCCTTATCAGTCGCGCAAGAGCCTAATCGTAATCACTTTCATTGCATTGCAACCCCGCGAAGGAGGTCGGGCTGGGCGCGCGCTATCACGCACGCAGTCTGTCCCGCGCAGTAGGTGCGCGCAGGCGTGCGCCATGACTCCGTGACACGCTCGCGCGGCCCTGTGACACGCCAGAGTGACGACGTGACACCCGGCCGCAGCCGGGAATGGAGGCCTGCTGCGCGATCAGAGCTGCCGAGGACCTTGTGGGCGACCAGGTACGCTGACGTGGCGCGGGAACCAACCCTAGCCTGTGCTCACGCTTCGGTGGACCCCGATTCACAATTTTGCGGTCAAACCCTGAAAATTTTAAAACTTAGCAGTGTCTCTCATCGGGTTCCGAAAATAAACAGCGCTATATGCATAAAATCTATGAAATTATATGCAATCAACCTTACCTACAGTAACTTCTCAACATTTGTGTTGAATAAATAGTGCAATATAAATAATTAATTTATGTAGGTATCTATATTATGTGATGTCCTTATTATTTATAAAGACGCGTTTATGATTTACCCTGTGAAAATTACATATTTTCAAAACTTCTTATACTACTACTTTAAAGTTTAAAATGCATATTTCATATAGAAATAATTAAAAGTTCATATACACATAATTAAAAGTATTTAGGTAATAATTAACCGAAGTAATTAAACATAATTAAATTGTTTTTTGTAGATATTTAAAAAAACCGGTTGATTATTTAAAAATAACAATAGGTACCTAACCTATACTCCTTAATCGTTAATTTTATATTTTATATGTGCACACATAACATTCGATATTTAATTAATTATTGTGTATCGCTTCTACAGGATATTCTACAGGTTTCTGTAACATAATTTTAAGCCGTGAAGGTTTCTTTTGTTAGCCCCACATTCCCGCCTAGAAAAGACATCAACGCTGCCCGTCGGGAGCGGGCGGCAATGTGTATTAAAATTCAAACTAAATTTTCCTTGATTTTATAATTTACTTCGCATGTCCTTTGCCTAAAAATATCTTAAGTACCTGTTTGAGTAATTTTATATCCAAGTTTTATTAGAAATAAGTGATACTACCTTAACGCTAAATGAACTTCAGACTAATTTAGTACATTTAAGTACAGAGTGTACAATAATTGTTTCAAATAAATAAATTATTATTAATTTACTATTTAATCCCACTAAAATAATACATAAATGCAGAAGTTTGGATGTCTGTTAGATGATGTTAAATCAAAAAAAAATCCTGATTTAACACTTAACCCGGTTTATCTGGCTGATGCAAGTGGGCCTAACTCAATCACCTAAATTTAGCACAAATGTTATTGTGCCCCTGGAAAGACAACATAGGCCCAGATTGTTTTATTTGTTTGCCATGGAAAAGTATTAGGTTCCCGCGGCATACTAGTATGTTTTCAGACAGGTCTACAGGCTGGCCTTGAATTCATTCGACAAAATTAAATGGATGGTTAGGCTTGTGACATACATTAATTCTGCACAGCGTTTAAGTAAATTAAACAATTAGGAGAAAAAAAAATATTTTAAGGTATTTTTAATTTTATGCAACGATTTCTTTCATAGGAATTTGAACTAATGGTCATCTCTAAGGTCATTCTGTGACTTGTGACGTACTTAGTTTAATTTTTTTACAGTTTTGATTTACTAAAAACCTTACCTTTTTAATATTTATCATGAGTACAACCTCCAATTTTCAATTTGTCAAATGAATTCAAAGCCACATTGTATAAGAATAATGTCTTACTTTTCTATAATAATACTTCTTACTTATGAAACTATTATTCGATATATTTGACTACAAAACCTTTATATTGCGTCAATCCTCACACGAACAGGCTAATATTAATGGATAAAGCCAGGTTGTGGAGTGACGCTCCGGTATTTTTTTACTATACGATTATTAATCCTGTGACGTCATAACAACTATATTGCGCTATATCTATTTATTGAAATTATAACATGAAAATATTAAGTTTTCAATACATGGAGTTGGAGGTACTTTATACCTACCTTATTCTAACTAAATCTCAGTGACCAGAATTATATCAATGAATATAAATTGTTAAGATTTATTTATTCAAAGGAAATCCAGCAGACAAAGCAAATACATATATATAGTCGCACATATCGCGATATACATAAGCAATACTTGTAGAATTAACGGATTTTGATGTCTGCCGCTTTATTGACACAGAGTGTGGCCACGTAAATGGCGAGAACTTAACTAACATCTAAATTAAGTATATATTTATTGAAATCACGGTTACTAACAAAAAATATAAGTTCATAAATGTTATTAGATACATGCAGGTTCTTATCACTCTAAATTATAAAATAAGACAGAATATAATTGACTTTTAAATATGGATAAAGTATTTCTTGGTTAATTCACATCTTATATTGTAAGTATTGTATATGTATACTTTCGCAAGTATTTTTTTAATAATTTACATTGACACCAACTTTGCTAAGGAAATTCCAACTCTGACGAGAATAAATGATATAAACTTTCAGCAGGACACCTTTTAAATTTATTTTTTAATAATTAATTAGGTAATTCTACCGGTTTCGACTGTCATCTTCAGTTCAGTTCAGTTTATTTATTCACAAACAATTTTTACATTGTTTGTGAATAAATTCAGGAATATCTTCTCTTGTGACTTCCAGACCTATGCTTTTAGTGGCCCCACAGTGCCAGCAATTCTCTCACATAGTACCTGCCTACATATTTACGACTTTTCTATAAACAACAGTTATGAATATAGGAAAGCTATCGTTTGTTCCACAATGGTATTTGTAGGCTTCCAATTCTTTTCGCATTAGCATAATAGCGGAGAGGTTTTAATGTATTTGATGTCAACTTTAAATCTAACAAAACGTTTATTTTGGTATTTTTATTTTATGTTTTATTCATTCTTAGTATTCATTTTATATTTTGAAATAATTATAATCCTTCAAATAGGTAGTAATAACTATAAAATACCAGGATTTAATTGGTTTTCTAATTTCCTGTGGGAATCAGATGTTCTATGTAATACATTGCGTATCAGTGATTCTATGTATATGTGTCCAAATTCGTTATAAATAATTGTTTAAGTCTAAATTTGTACATGTTATCTACATGTTATACATACTTACGAATACTAAGGTATTATTTGTGGACATATGGTATAATAATCGATTTATGAAGGATTATTAACCCAGTGAATACGAGGGCGATCGCCTCCCTCGCCTACGACTAGTTTTTCCTATTTAAGAAGAAAAGCTCAAGATTCTTCAATTCAAATCCCAAACTCTCTTTCTCATACATATGCATAATTTCAATATAAAATTCCTACGCTCACAACTTACTAAATTCAATCTTCGTGACTCTATCTAGAGTCGCAGATGTTGATTAATTATATATTAATTATGTATTCGAGATCTTCTATACAATTAAAAAATGTATTTCCCGCAATCCTGTGAGAACTATATACTGTGGGCAATGATGGCTGTTACTGTAGGTTGCTTAGGCCTTCTTTACGTCGTAATAAAGAGATTTTCCAAGGGCATTTTTTCATACAAATGACACTTCGAAATTATCATAATCTAGAACACTGAACACATTTAAATTTTATTATTGGAACTCAAGTAGATGGTGAACTGAAGGAGGTTGTCCATGCTGTTGGTTTCAATACAGGACAAAGAATTTATGTATTCTTGTTGTTGTAGATTGTCCCGGGCGGCGGCCACTGGGGCGTTCTACCCGCCGCCCGCGCTGGGCTACACGACTCCTGTTTTCAGATGCAGGTGAGCACTCATACGCTTTATATCAAACTGTAAAAAAAAACATGCCTGAGTAGGACGACGCCTTATGTCACCATGTCCACGCTCGCTCACTCTAAGGTGAAATGTTCTCAACCTCTAATGCGTGCTGGTCCGAATAATATTATTCAGAATCGAGTTAAAAGCTACAAAATATATAAATAGACTTCACTTTTTAGATAATCGAAAGGTTTCAAAATGTTTTGAGAATACATTTGTGGGGGCGGTAAACTAAGTTCACTGAGGTATGTCATCCGGGTGCAAAGTACATCCTTAGCAGATTTTCATTGACTGCTAATTTTTAAAAGGTTCTAAATAATTTTAATAGGTAAAATACCCTATTACCAGATCATGCGTGTTGCATTGCATTACACGGAGCATAGCTATATGGACACGGCATTGTGAGCGTGCAATAACCGTGTCTATGGGAATTTTGAGGCTTCATTCCCGGATAGCCATCGGTTGTCCACCTATAGTTTGACGAATGGGAATATTTATTACTGTTTGTCCTGGAAACAGTACTCGTCGGTGTCTTCGTACTCGTAGCTATAGAAGAATTCGCGCTCTCATTACGTCGCAACCCTCTGTTGCTTTCTCTGTATTTCCAGCCAGCCAGACGACTCAGCTTCTATATTGAGGTGGATTTCAAGAATATAAATTCACCCTTTATATTTTTACCCGACTGCGCAAGAAGGAGGGTTATGTTTTTCGAGTGCATGTAAGTATGTATGTATGTCTAATTCTTTGGCACGCGCTGCAGCCTAAACGGTTTGATGGATTTTAACATAGGTATGAGGTGTGGTTAGATTCGTCTTGATTGTAGGAGTGACATAGGCTATATAAATTTAATCAAATTCTTAAATTTTTGGCAGTCGTTTTTTTTTAATAATTTACCCCGAATATTGTGTTAGGAGTCTGTCTGTTCTGAAAGAGAACTGACGCGGCTAAAGTGGGAAATAACATTACCTATACTATTATTTCGCCAACAATGTCAAGTTATTTAGGGTACCTAATCAAGTAAATTGAAAAATAAACAATAAGCAAAAATCAATCCGCCATTCCAAAATGATGGCGGGTTCCTTTAATGTAAGTACCTAAAATAAATTCCACTAAAAATATCGTTAGCGCGGTAAGATATACCATGTTACACCACTTATGTGGCTGACCATACTTACAAAAAAGATGATGAAATATTCCGGAAGTTAGGTAAAACGTTATCAGTTGAATCAAGTTGTAATGCTAATACCTACTCGTAAATGATACGGTAAGGTTTCATTTGCGTGCCGTAGCATAGGCAGGCAAAGTGTTTACACTCATCTCAGGGTTTTCATTGCCTTACATTTTGTGCTTTTTTAGTCTTTCATTATATCAACGAGGTTTATAAAGTTTTTCCAGTTGTGTCCAGGATACTTTATCACTAAATTCTAAGGCTAGGAGCGATAAACACGACTTAAAGGTTTACGCCATGGTTTAAGGTTTTTCGCGCGACTACGCCATATTAAATCGGTGGTTCAGCACTATAAAATAAAGCCACTGTTTCGGCATTTTTTTTGGCTAAAAGTCTATCGACATACACTTAAAGATATCGACAATTAAAAAAAATATGTTCCAAACATCGGTAATATATGGAGATAGTTAAAAAATAGCTATAGTGACATAATTTTGTCACTTGACTATTTATCAAGGATCACATGTCACGACTTCTAATCACATCATTAATATATTAAATAAAATCCAACACTCAAGTTCGGTGAAATTGGGAATGCGTATTGCACGTAATACGTGTATGTTCGATTATAATGTGGCCTTAATTGCCTGATACTGGTACGTAAAGTCGTATACGGTGTGGTACGGTAGTTGAAGTTACGCGTTATCATTCCAATTGACTGACCGCAATTTTTTTGGTGGCTTCTAAATAGGAAGAGAGCTTTTTGCAAACCTCGTTACGATAAGAGTCAAGCAAACTAGCAACGATACAGTCGATTTAATTGATCGCTTGATTAGATCTCAGCGACATGCTTATAACAAATCTTTGTTTAGTCATTATTTTGGTTTTTGTGTTTAACTCGTACGTTAATTAGGTAATATTAAGTACCCAATGAAATGGATTGGTACTAAAATCAGTTATCAATATGTTAAAAATAGATTGGGGAAGTGGCCAAGACTCTATTCCAACTTTGTTGGTGTTTACTACAAGTTTAATAGAACTCTATTCAAATTAAAAATGAAATTTTCCTCGCATACTACCTACTTATTCGAAACGAACCCTTTAAAAAATCAGATGTGCCAACTGAACTAATATGTAGTAGGTACTTATGCATTTCGTGCCAAATATATTACATTCCAAAAACAAAAATCTTCATCAAGCGAGTAAAAATCGTAGTAATTGAGTACAAAAACCTATTGAAGCATGTAAAGGAAGTCACAAGTTTTGTTATTATTAACATTGCTCTCTCATGCGTGGCATATATACATATAACTTCATATGTGTACTCGTACTTTGTTGTTAAAATAGATGCATTCTGAATTAGCATTCTGAATTAAACTGTCAAAAAATGTAACCTTATTATCGTACTGCTAAATTAAGGCCTAAATGCTGTCGTTAAAAACATTACCAAAGACTTGAGTTTAGCGCTTATGATAATGAGAGCGAAGAACAGTGATTGAACGAAAGATACAACGTTTATTTAGCTTCATATTCGTATAAGTATCTATGAATATTCACTTTTCATTCATTTTATCATACTTTAAATAAATGATGTCAACAACAATCGTAGCGAGAGAGCGTTAGCGAGTATACCGCGTGTAAAATATTATTAAACGCACCATTAGAGCTGCGCGCACTGTGACATCGGCCATTGTTCAGTTTCCTAGCTCTGTTATTCGATTATTTCGGTTATTGTAACACAATTACAAGTTGAAGCAGTATTCATTGGACAAAATATTTTCAAGGTAGATGAGGAAATGTTATATTAATAATGAAAAGTCAGGTAAGTACTGATTATTGAAACCATAAATTCCAGTTTCGGCATGCAAAGTCAAATTAGAAGTTAAATGTATCAGAAACGCGGAGCGCATTAATACACGGTGGCGTTGAATTCATTCGACAAATGGAAACTCGGGGTTGTACTCATGATAAATATTAAATTGGTAAGGTTTTTTAGTAAATCAAATCTGCCAAAATATTTAACTAATGACCTTAGAAATGACCATTAGGTCAAATTCCAGCGAAAGAAATCGTTGCAAAAAATTCAAAATACCATAAAATACAAAAACTCCAAAGCACAGTAACGATGCATATTAAATTAACATTTTTTTTCATAGTTGAATTTTTGTCAATATTTTTTTCCCCCCAAATATTAATGTACGTCATAAGCCTTATCATCCACTTAATTATGTCGAATGAATTCAAGGTCATCCTGTATAGTAGCATTAAGCATACGACAGTAAAATAAGCTACAATGAAAGCCGATAATGAAATATCTAATTATTAATTGGTAATTAATTAGAAACTGTACATATCATGAAATATAAAATGATAAAACATTTTTTCCAGATAAGTCCAGTTTACCCCATACTTTCAATTACACATTATACACTTCAGTGATTTTATTTAGTTGCGTAACAACGTAAATGAGATTCATATGTGCGGGGAGGGGGAGGGAGGGAATCCCGTGGGGAGAATAGTGACAGGATTCACGGTCCAACTGACGAACACAATGATCGTACTCAATACGTGATCGATTATGCTATTATGTGTGTGCTGGGTACGAGTTGGAGATATACATATAGTTGGATTACATATAAAGTAGGTACTATACTATAATACACGTAGCTTATATGTACGGAGTAAGTACCGACATGCAATAGAGTGGTTTTCGTGTTGGATACCTGCGACACCACTACATAGGATAGCAGCAGATTGAATTCTATCGTCTCTGTCAGCTTAGTTAACTTATATTTTCATATGTTTGAATGACATTGTGATCACACACGCCAGTCCCTATATAGCCTATATATTTTTTAATATCATAAAATAGTAGTATCACTTTTGTAAAGCCCGTAGATAAAATGATAATGATAAAATCCGCGAACATGGTGCGTCAAATACCATGTTCAAATAGTGGCGTAAATGTATAGTGTTAGTGGTATATGTATACGTAGGTACTCGTATACCAATAGGTATGATATGTTTAAGTTCGAAACTTATCGACTCGTATCATTAAGTAAACTGAAGTATACATGCTTTACTTAAAATACTCGTAGTATGCACTGCACTCATGCGCGAGTTTAAAATGGGTTCATTCATATTATGAAAATCTATCAGTTATCGTTAGTTCTCGTACTTAGCATATATGACTGAAGTTGAAATTGAATGAAGTTATATTATATAGGTATTGCAAATGAAACAAAACCATTGCCGGGTGTTTTATAAACTTTAAGGTTTGGTAAATTGTGTCTACCAATAAGTATATAATACAACACATTTGATCATAGGCGGAGTCACTGGAGTTTAAAATAAGGTTACTTACTTTGTTTTTTAAAATAAATTAGCTTCATCTTACATAGGTGATATATTTAATTGAGTCGTTGAGATGTAGCTCTATATAAGTTGTTTTGTTGCGATAATATTTTTTTGACAGGTGGCCACTCTCCAACAGTCTTAAGTAGCAACAATTCAAACTAATTGTTCACTAATGAGGCGAGTAGTCTGTTAAAATTACAAGTAGGTATCTCATCTCATAAACTTACGTCATCATCTCTCTCAATGACTCATTTTGGAGCCCATTATTTTTTATATGCATAATTTTGTTATTGGACAATAGACTAAAGCTCAAGCCCCAACTAGAGATGATATTACGAGTATTGATTTGTTAGTTAAGGTAAGTTATGTTTTTTTTTAATTCCTGGAGTAGAGGTAATAGGATGTTAAATAACTAAAGATTCTGAAGAACTGTTTTTAATCTAGTGTTTTAATTTTAACCAAGCTTCAAGCTACTAGTGCAATCCTTGGACTGGTCTCATGTCATCCACATAGTAGCCAACAATCATGATAATCATGCACGACGCTTAGCTTGCCGTCCTGAGACAGCGATTGTTGTGAAAATCTATAAATACATAAGAAAACTGAAAATAAAAATCATAAATACATCAGTCGACCGACCAAGAAGATAATTCCAAATAATCGTCACACTGTATTAATATTAAATATACATAACTACATAGTGTACTTACATAGAGATAATACTAAAATCGATTAGAAGTTTGTTAATGATTAGTGATAAATACCGTCCAATCAAAATTAACTTGATTTACCTAATCCATGCAATTTAGGTATTTAGATACGCGTAGGTATCCATAGTAAACCGAACGTAGAGTACCTGGATTCTAGGCTACACTACAAAATACAGACAATCTAGGTTAGGGCGACGCGACCCCAAATCGATCTTGCAATCTTTGTCGTACTCCTTACGAGTGAGCGAGACGGAAGACGTTGACCTAGAGCAGCAGGTTGGGAATCCGGAAGGTATGAAGAAACCGGCTTCACGGTGCATTTTTCCATTCAATGGAAAGCTCTACGCTACATCACGAACCGTTGGGGCTTCTTGTCTGTTTTCGGCATATTTACGATTTCCTTTGTATTTCGGTGACGATGAAGAGTTGTGCGGTCGCCGGTATACCCGACCATTGAATTCAAATAGGACAAATTGTGTATAATTGGATAAAAATCTTATAAATACCTACCTACTGTGTATATATTTCATATATACATAACAAAACAAATTTGTACTCATACCTTACATTAACTATGCTATCTCATTGTACAGAACTTGTACA
Source organism: Tachystola acroxantha (assembly GCA_963506565.1). Classification (NCBI taxonomy): domain Eukaryota; kingdom Metazoa; phylum Arthropoda; class Insecta; order Lepidoptera; family Oecophoridae; genus Tachystola; species Tachystola acroxantha. The sequence goes on along the minus strand of OY735870.1, from coordinate 14,472,773 downwards.
TTTATCTTGAATAGGACAATCCTATGGTGGACTTTTATTCTGCTTTTGCAAGAAATTCTCACATTTACATCTTACAGATTTGAAAGGTATAACTTCACATCATCGTTTTATAGGCGGGCGGGCACGTGTAGCCTTTGATGTCACTTGATATGGCGCGACTTAGCACGAATATTTTTCCGCAACCTCTTGTATACGATTTTGAGGGAACCAACTGCGAAGATTTTTTTCTGCGCTCACCTCATTGAAACTGGTCACTTCGCGCGCGCCGCCACTCGACTAGCACAGCACACGGCTTTTGTTTGAGATACATAAAAGTGTTTTACTTAAAGCTCTCGCAAATATATTTTTATGCACTCATACAGCAAGTCTCAGAACTACGGAAGGGTAAAATGTAATTTGCGACGACCCACCGATACATTGTGATGCGACAATTTGCAAATAATAGCTAACGATGAATGGATGGATGGATGAACCAGCTTGAGTGGCGGATCTAGCCAGGTAGACCCAGGAGTAGTCAAATAATGTCTACATGGCCAAAAAAATTGTCGCCTAACGATTGGAGTAAGATTTGTTCTTAGCAATGGTAAATTTACACCATGCAGCCTTTAAATTTGAGATTTAGTGCACTATAGAAAATATATTCAGGACTCTAATTTTGGTAGAGAAATGAATACACACAGACGATCCGATCCTGCACGCTAGTAGGTAGTATTGTGGTAGTTTGAAGTATTCTCTCAGCAGGTCCATAGCTTTTTGTTAATATATTGTAATGGATTGATTGTAGACCTTCAAAATTGGCTACTAGATAGCTCAAAATGAAAACTAGACCTTAAAGAGACCTCATAGCTTAATTCACACATATTACGTAGCATGAGTTATTTAGACATCCGTTGTCAGTGTCTGCCGCCGCCGCTGCGCATCACATAGCTCGCAGGCGCAGGCGCAGGCGGGTAGTGCGGAATGCGAGTGCCACCGCCGCGGGGTAGAAAGCCGCGTCGGTCGCCGCTGCCGCGCGACGACGCGCACGCGCAAATGGGACACGGGCCCTTTGAGATCGTTCCGTTTGCAATCGCCGCACACACACACTCGATTTAGTCAGTCGGTCGAGGCGTTAGACACGTAATTAACATAATGATATGAGGATTTAAAATATAATAATTTAACTACTTATTTTGCCTGTTCATAAATAGACCTAGAACTACAGAGGGTAGCTATGCGAAACCTAGAAAGGAGGTAGATATTATTAACCATTATGTTATCATTTTGCTAGAATAAAGATTCCTAAATTGGCAAGGGAAATATCTATACCTACATAGTATCGCAAAATTTGTACGTTTAGGAGAGAACTATTAAATTCAAAATTTATTCAATACTGAAATTCAGCTTCGTAATAGGTATAGGTATCTATTAAACTCGGTCAGTTTAAGTAGGGCTTACAGGAAAAGCTGACGACCTATATGAAATTTACTAGACTATAGGTACTTACTACATGAATTTATCTTTAAAGTAAGTAAACAGGTTACAAGCGACTTTCAGTTCAAAACACCTAAAGTTAGTTTCCTCGTCACATTTATCACGAGTCATCGACTTTATATTTGTATTGGTTATCTGGTATTGACATAACCAAAGGACTTATCGGTTGACTCAAGCCTTGAATATATGGTTCCATAAGCCATGGTCTCGTTTCTTTCGCATTTTGTGGTCAGATATTAATAGGTGTTTTATGTCATTAGGTATACGTCATACATAACATGGCATATCTTTATAGATATATACTTCTAAAACTTACTATATATGTACCTAAATAAATATGATAGACAGTTACCAATTAAATATATTTCAGTATGATTAAACTATCAAATTCTAAAGATAAGTAAGCATTTTACAAAGACCTCAATATTTAAAAGCACAAATAAACACGGCACTTAATCAGTAGTTAAACATGCTATTAACAGATCTAATGTGTAAATGCTCATTCCACACGGCCATTGAGTAATTTCGTTACCATCGACAGCAGTGAGCCTTATTAGTTATTACAATGTGAGGGTTGACTTTTCTTAACAAAACGCACCGTTACACCGCGGGCGGGACGTCGGGAGGGGGGACTGAGTACAACCTGCGCGCGCGCCGACGAAAGTGATCGGCGTGTAGAGTAAACATGCAGTAGACATGCCATACTAGGAATCCTCGACACTATTCGTAAAATGCCATTTCTAACGGAGGATGGAGTTAGGTAAAGTCAAAACCAGAGAAAAGTATAGCTACAGGGGGCTTCAATAAGGTTGCGATTTTCTCCAGAACTACTTGACCGATTGTAAAAATAAAATTGTATAAGTATTCATAAATAAAATGTGTTATTCACATTGAACAGTAACGTAGGTAAGCAATTAAATATGGAATTGGGTACGGCGCGGAAAGCAAATACTTGGTAATAGGTACCTACTAATATTTAATGGCGGCACTTCACTTGGCTATTCGTATTCGCTATTGGATGTTTGTCGTATTTGTCAAATACTTGACGTACATACAAATAAGACGAATATTTTGTCAAGAATACACATGGCAATTATGACAAATACTCAAATACGAATAGCCAAGTGAAGTGCCACCATAACCTGTCAAATAGCTGATAAAACAAAATAATACTATACTCGTAGCATTCACCTAAAAGTACTTGCGTTGATGTCTTCTTTATAGATTCCGATATGTTGATATAAAAGACATCAACGCGGTGCCTTAACAAATTATTATTTTTTTAATCTTATTAGGGAATTCTAAAATAATAATATGACGAGTAGCTAATTTTTCGTTATCTTACCTGGAGTACGTAATAACTTTATGTATTAATTTTGTACACTTTTTTCTCTTACTAAAAACATTGTCGCGTCTGCATATGGGCGATTCTGCGCCACCCTCGACAGCTCCGACGAATGTTGGTCAGCCGGGCCGCGGGCCGCACACGGCAGGTTAACGTGCCCGATAGATGCCGCCCGCCGCCGATCGTAATGCCATTCAGGTCTTAACAACCTTTTTAGACACTGCCGTGCCGAGAGCCGACCGCCCAATAACTTAGAGACACCAGATATGGACACTTTTTCGAAAAGCACCTAAACAACATTGAGCAACTGTGGTGTTTAAGTGGGTGTCGCCGACGAGATAGCGGTAGATGTATGTTGATGGCTTCGGATCTTTTCAAAGTGTACGGAGAATCGATTACGAAAGTGCTAAATTGACTACAATTGCTGTGGCACCTGTACGTGTGTATCCAAAATCATACATATCCGCTTTATTGCATACTTTTATATTTATAATTTTATTTTGTGAACTTCAATGTCAGCACATCAATGGTAATAAATAATTGAAGTATCTAGGTTAATCTTTTCAATTATTGTGGCTCAGTCAGTAGGAACAATACAAAGCTCAAAGTGTTTCCTGTTATGACATACGTTCGACTGTACTTCATTTAACATAATATCCTATTGACATCGGGTTTAAGCTCCTCCACATGGGTTTTGACTCTCGCTCCATCTCACAGGAAGCCCTATTATCACGTCCATCACTCTCAATTATTATCTTCTACTTGAGTGGAGTACACTAAAACTTTGCTCATATCCAGCAAATTCCATCTAGTCCTTGTTTAGAAACATGATTTTCGATACTTACATTATACCTATAAACACACTTATCTAGTTGTAAATTAATCATTCCAGTTCTTTGCAATGCAGTCACATTAACAGCGTAATCAAATAAAAATAATATAATATTGATAGCGCTTTTTGGGTTGTAAAAGAAACCAAAACGCCGAAGTTTCACAATGTCGAAATTAAATGGCAACAAAGTGGTTATGCAGCTTTTAAAATTTATGTACCTACTACCGCAGCGTAGATACTTACTCTGGTAGATAGGTGTAATGTCGTGACAATGCTTGGATGGAATTCACGTAGAGTCGTCGGACGGTGGCACAGTGTAGTACCTCTAGGTAGAGGTATAGCAGTCGGTCTTGACGCTGCCGAGCCGTGCGGGTCAAACATTCTAAATGTTCCATTTGTATGACGCAATGTGCCTCGAACTGGATTTGCACTCGTCTCACAGACATTATACATGTGTGCTGTATCAATGACTTGGGTAATTTATGGCTTTTTTAGAAAGCATATTAATAAACTATGTACACTATATTTTCCCGTGGTAAACGCCAAACGGTAGAAATACAGAGTACCCTCTCTGTATACAAATTAAAATTAGGCATATAATTATACTCATTTCACGCCGTTTTGATAATTGTATGACAGACTATTACTTAATTTTACAAACCTATTTGCAGCGGTCCACGTAGAATATTTTACAATTGCCTAATTCTAATATTGAATATTGACAATTACCAAAGGCTTGGCACCTCGTGCATTAAGAGATCATATCCACTACTGGCAGTAGGAGTAGTTTCTAAAAGCCGGTGAGCCACAGTCGAGGCGCTCGCTGGTTCCTATTTATTACGACTGCTATGCATTTGTGTAATGTAATATTCAAACGATATTAGATATTGCAAATTATTAATTTAGGTTTGACCGTTTCATATCAAATATATAACCATCTATAGTTTTTTTCTTTGACTTAAATGAGATTGACCCTTTGTTATAATTCTAATGTCAAAAACACTGTTTATACGAGTTTAGCCATTTAAATCCTAAAATTGTTGCTGTTGTTGTCCACTTTGTTGACTCCGAAAGCCATTTTAATTCAGCACCTAACACTTTATTAACGAAACTAGCGGCTCGCTCATCTTGAAGATTTCACGCCGAGCGGCTTCGTAAGAGTGGTCGTGTCAGTGATGCTTGCGGTTGCGACACTTCGATGGAAGCAGACAGCTTGGCGCGCCACTTTTTTATTTCTTTTCTTCATAAATGTCGGACGGAGTGGGCGGAAACTCTTGACTTTCTTTTTTATAGCCTTTGATAAACTTAATTCATATGGTAGGCAAACTTACATAGGTACGACTATATGCCTAGGCATTTCAGAAACATACTTTGAATTGTATCTTCATTTAGCGGATGACACACACAAATGTTTATATTTTTGTATACTCGTATATTTAGTTTGCGATTGTTTAACAAATTAGAATACTCGTAGCTTATATTTTAAATTATATATTCTGTTAACCTCCCGTATTGTTGTTGAACTCTTAATTAAGTCAAAGATCGCATAGATGATTCACCAAATCCATATCAATAGGAATAAATTAGTGTCTGTTATAAAATAAATTAAACAAACTTATATTCTCTCGTGTACATGTATTATATTATAATATGTATGTAGCTACATTCTTATTTTTGGTGGTGAGTCATGCGTCTCTTAGCGTATTACGTAACATCGGATACTAGTTTAATAAAATAGCTGTAGGCATTAATATACAAGAATGACTCACGTTGGAATATCACACGTGGCATCACAAAAACCTTCCATTTGCCAATAAATGAGAGAAACTTTAACAAAGCAAGACGAATCGGTTTGTATGTACATTTTTTAATTGAAACGTTTTCTAGACATGACGTAGCTTATGTTGGATGTTCAAAAGGGATATCACTGATATTTTTACATTCAGTGGTCACAGTAGGCAGCGTTCAGGCAGCGTCCTAACCTCTAGTAAATAAGTTTGTTGTCAGCATTACTCTCCGTGCTGTTCCCTGGTGTTAGCGCGGCGCTGCCTGGCCGTGACGCCCGCCTGCAGGTGGTCCTGGCGGTACAGGTACTCCTTAGTCATGGCCTGCGTGGAGAACAGTGCCCTACTGCGCTGCAGCACCACGCTCTTAGGACCCCACGCAGGATCCAATTGAAGCATCTTCAGAAATCTTTTTCTACAAACCGCTACCAAGATCCTTCCAACACACACAAACGTAATTCCACCTACAATAATTGATAAAATATAAAGCCCTACACTATCGCTCACATCTTTCTTTCTTTTCACACAGAAACATAGTTCGTTGCAGAATACATAGCCTAGCACGACACTCGATAGCATCCAACTAATTTTCAAAAATATACTAGGTTGAATTCCTTGCATAAAATGTACATCCTCAGAAAATTTTTCAAATCCATACCAAAATACAAATATCAAACACTCGATCATTACTACGAATATCGAAAATAAATGTAAGTACCTTCTGTATGCCCCGATCATTATATTAATTCCTAATGAGCCCAAAAGTGGAACGGTTATCAGAAACAGTAGACACACTCCAGCTAAACTTACTAGCCCCGGATACTTGGCAAGCTTTGCGTTTCTTTTCATAGCCATTTCAATCAAACTAAAGAATATTACAATACATGTGCCAATACCTATTGTAACCTGACAGCTGTATACGAGTATGAGGTAAAAAGAGCGGTGTTCATATTCGGAGAGCAACCTCGGCAATTTTTCGAATGCCAGGAGTAACTCGTCGTTCATAATGGTGTACGTGGTGATACCGTGCTCGAGCGCGTAAGGGCAGGCCATCATAGCAGTGGTGCAGACAGCGAGGGCTGTGAATGAGGCCGCCACCACGGCCGTCACCACCGCGATGGCGTAGCACGGCGCGCGAAACGGCGCGCTGCCCGCCAGGTTGCCCGGCACACCAGAGCCCACGCCTAGCGCGAACAACGTTTGCTGTATCACATTAGATACTCTGACTCTCTCGCTGAACAGCTCGAATCTGGAATCTAAAGCTTCCTCGTATTTCGTTACAACTCCTTTCTGCAGCATAGAACCTAACAGTATCACTACGTATCCCGTGATGGGATACACCGTGAATATTCCGATAACCCAAGACACAGACTGTATTCTTCTAAAGCAACTAAGGTACACTATGATGCAAACCAACGCCGAGGCGATGCATACTCTCCAAGCCACGTATATTTCTGTTTGAGATCCTCCCAAAACGTAATTCCTCCAATATTGATATTCTGGATACGTGGTATGTAGAGATAAACAGTACTTCTCTGGTTCTTTTATTCGTATACAATCTTGGTTAATCGAATAATTGCTTACGAGAATTCCACAATCTTTTGTAGTCCAGGCACCACACTTGTAAAACGGAACCGGATTCTCGAAGCTGATCAACAAATAGTGCATCACGAATGTGGTCGTATTGTGGTTGTAGACGAGGATGATGACTTGCCACAAGGCGACGACATACCCAACGTGGCTCATACACCGACGAGCTTTCCACACGTCGAGGCAGTCGCGTGCTGTGAATTGGCCGACGATTAGTTCCATGTAAAGTAATGGTATTCCTAAGAATATGTATGTCAGAACAAAACCTATGACGTGACCGACTGCACCATTGCTTATTGCTATTTTTGCTTGCACGAGGGCTGCGGAATAGCCTACGGATAGACTAAGTAGCAGCTTCACATATACACGCCTTGATCCAATATCACATTTTTCTTCGTCAGAATAAGGCATTTTATCATTCTATATTATAACTTCCAATTATAATTTACTCGTTCATATTAAATTATTGGAAAAAATAAATCTCACATTGATGTGCTCATATGACACTATTTCATGACCTGCTGGATAAAAAAATGACACATAATTTTGTACTTGTAAATAATTGATATATTTATGATAGATAATATACGCACGTCGATTAACCCATTAGAAACAGAATAATATTCGAGATTCTACATGAACTCTGTTCCTTAAAATTAATTGATAAACATTAATTTCCTTAATTTATTGTTAATCCTGCCTTTTCCCAGTTTATTTCAGAATAAAATGGACGACGAATAATTTTCAATATTTTAATTAAATTATTAAATATCAATATTAATCACAATCACTTGACTGTATATGGTGAAAATATTGTACTTCGAAAATTAACTCTGTCACCTCAGTGTAGGTATAACGTTAGGATAAGTTTCGCGGGTGTTGTGATTACACTTGTCGAGTGAGAAACAAGAAAGCCTTGTGGAAACATTATCTGCACTCCAAGTAGAACGGGTCCCAGTCTTGTATAAAATGTGAAACTGTACGATGCCGTTTATCAATTGCAATTTCATTATCTAGCAAACACCTGCTTGGCATGTATATTGGCGTTTAATACCGAATGAAAGTAGAGCTTTTATAGTTCAGGAAAAATAGACGTAGAGTAAATATAAGAGTAGGAGACAAAATCAAATACGCTATAACTTGTTAAACTTATGCATTATACTCGTAGTATATTTGATTATGTCTCCTGTGTTAGTTTGATTTTATATTTTATGAATCATCTTATTCTTATTGGAAAGTATTTTTCTGTTACCCAAAGCATTATATTTATTTTGCTCTGAATATTCAGGAACGACATGATACCACGGTTTAGTCGCAAAACGTCCCTTTCTCATAATGTCCATTTCGCAAAATGTCACGTTCGCGAAACGTCACGTTTGCAAAATGTCCCTTTCGCAAAAATTACCCTTTTCTCCTTGAATAAGTTAAGCATGTGGTTTTCAAACAGTAAAAAACTAAAAAAGAAAGAAAAAAGAGTTTTCAGTATCGGTCAGTTCTACAAATTTTAGATTTTTGTGAAACAAAGTTTTGACTCTCCAATGCATACAATTTTTTTAATTTTTTTTAAATAGAGGCTGAATCAGTAAATCATGATCCCAGGCAACGTCTAAGCAAACTACATTAATTCAAACATATTTATCAAATTTTTAAAGATTTCTTACTGTTTCAAAACCATATTCATATTCAAGCAGAAAAGGGTCATTTTTGTGAAAGTGACATTTTGCGAACGTGACGTTTTGCGAACGTGACATTTTGCGAAATGGACATTATGAGAAAGGGACGTTTTGCGCATAGGGGATTTTGCGAACGTCACATTTTGCTACTAAGCCGATACGACGCCGGCTGATATTATTCTAGCCAGAATTTATCTAGTTATAAATTAAAGTCCTAGTTTGATTCAATCCTGATAGATCGATCACATCATAGAAAATTAGAACTGATAACTCACTACAGGGGTCAAAAGTTTTTCGTGAATATTTTTTAAATATTTTATTGTGCCTATTTTGGTAACATTGTACCATAAATATATTCAAGAAATCTTACTCACTACATATATAGTTCTGGTATGTCTTCGGGTGTTACAGGTGTCCGAAGTACATTTAGATATTTTAAAAAATCTGTAGAACAATAATCACAATGATGCATGCAAAATTTACAGAATTATTTGATTTTTAAGGTAATTTTTAAAGTAAATTAAATACGGTTTGCACGTGCCAATATTGTACTTCATCGAATAAATGCAGGTACAATTTTCAAGATTATGTCGCAAAATCGAAGGAAATGCAAAAGTTATCACACGACAAGTGGCTGAACTGGCCGTATCGGTAAAAAATATGCATTTTCTATTTACTCAAGCATTTTTATCTAGCGTCATTATCTAATCAATATTTCTGCAACGTACCGAAGCAAAGATAAACTCGAAAAACCAACTATTTTGCGAACCCCACCTTTGTTAGCTGACCTATATTCCGCTTTAAAGTCTAATTATGGTGCCAAAATAACTTTCGTGTTGCTCAATTCCCTATGCAGTGGTAGAGTATGGTAATCTAATCATATTTGTTTTGTACCTACATAATTGATTAAGATTGTGATGCAGTTTTTAGCAATACGTAAATGTACTTACATACACGAGTATATTGTTTTTCAATGATTCACAATATATCTTGACTAGATAGGTAGAGGGTATATCCACAGCACATATATGATAACTTGAAGTATGGTTTCAACTCTTAGGGCGCAAAGAATAAGAACGGTGCAAAGACAAAACTGTTACCCTTGAAGCGACTTCGACTGTAGTGTAGGTACTAATGATCGTATTATACATATCTTACGTATAGGTTACGTAGGTGATTGTTTTAGTTTAAAAAGGCGAAACGGTTTATCGATTTGATAAGTACACACTTATTAGCATAAATTAGTTTTATTACCTTAAAAACAATTTATTGGTAACATTATAGAGTTTTCCAAGAGTTTACTGAATATAAATTATGTTCCGTCTCATAAGGAGAAATATAATTACAACTATTTGTAAGGAATTTAAGTTTTTTTGGTATATTTACTCTAAGTAAATACACATTTCTTTCTAGACTCATAGGAACCATATTTTACAGTAGCTATAGTAAATCATACAAAAGTTTCTTCTCTAGTATGAACATTGCTTGCTACTCTTATATTTTCCTGAAAACAATATGCAGACTAAATAATTCAGTCCTTTTCCATATCGCTCTTTACTAGTATTGAATTTTGGCTACAGCTATACACTACTATTTGGAACCATAATGCGGGATCATAGAGTCTTATTTGTATTGTGCATTAATCCGAGTTACATTTCACTATCAATGATGCTATCCCTCTCTATTGTAGGAGGCGTGATTTGCCATTTCCAACATAATGAAAAAGAGTAGCTCTCCAAAGTATACCTGTCCCTATCTGGCTTAGAGACGACCTATGACCTGTAGTTAGCTTAGATCAATTTAGCGGTGAATGGGGACAACTGGCTTTGTTTAACTTAAGTATAATTATGTAAACGACTGGGCACACTAGGCACCGAATAGCACCCAAGTACTATATACGGTGGCTAAGATCGGAGGTATAGTAGCTATGATCATGGTCTTACTCAAATGCCTGTTTTTTCAGAACTTTCTCAAAAAGTAACTGTTAAAATACCTACTTATACATACCCGTAGAATCAGTCCCAGGATGTACAGTCAGCATAAAGTGTGATCACTTTAGTATCGCATCAACTAATTGAATTCAAATATTCATAAAGGGATCAAGTATTCATAACAAAATAATAAACTACTTACATGTTACGAAAGTGCCTGCTGTCATTACATTTTTGTACCTACCTATTTTATTTTCGGTAACATTCATGAAGCAAGCCCTAGAAACATATTGTTTGTTTTCAATTACAAACTAACGAACTTTTTTGGGAAAATCTAAATAATAGCTAAAATCATAATTCAAAGTCAAATTTCTTTATTGCAAGTAAGCACGTTGTGTATAATTTTGCACGTCAACATATTTTTGAATTTACATTTACACCACTTTGCAAGAAAAAGGTGCCAACGCTGAGGAGAAAAAGTGGCAAAAATTCTCAGCAGCACATCTTTTAAAATAATGGTATTACAATTACTTATAATAATTAATATATAATTTATTATTAATTAATTACTGAGTTCAACAAACCATATTGCAATATCAAATACTTTTTTTGTAGTAATGCCTGGCAAAATTACTTACTTACCTAATATTATTCCATGCACCCTTAAAATAGATAAGTACAAGTGTGTTAAGACTTTCCACAATTTGAGTTGTAATAGTATTCATGCAAATAGATATATAATGGAGGTTGAAGTTGTCTCTAGAGCAAGCAACCAATGTTTATTGGTCTGTGCGAAAGTAGGATTTATAAATAACGAACCACGCAAGGCCTACTCTCTCCGAAGAGACGCTATATGCGCCCTTATACTTATTATACGTAGACTATAAGATTATTGCAGATTATTTAAAGTACCTACCTAGGACCAAAGAAATACTTGACCCCGTTGCCTATTACCCACTGTGGGATCATCGTCCCATTATATACCGTGTGGTATCACCGCTTACCCGTAATGGTTGGAAAATATTTTGATAACCACGTCTCCGAGAAGTCCAAACAAGACTAGACATAAATAAATATGTACCTATACCAATACATAAAATGTCAATAACTCGGGGTAACAAAAATAACTAGTCTTGTCTAATGCCTGGGCGAAGTTTGTAAAGAAGTAGAATCCTTTCATTCGATCTCCGCACGAACTGTCAGTAACGCAGTAAGGTCGAGATCCAGATAGTTTTGAGTGCGAGCTGAGTTTGAGCTCGCGGTCTTACGACTGTCAGTTTTCATATAATTTTGAAAATCGTAAAAATTCATTGACAGATTGCACTCAAATCTGTCAATGAATCTCGGCCTAGGTCAAGATACAAGGAACGCCGCGCCGCCCTCGCAGTAGCCCTCTATATTTTTCCTTCGTAGTATTAGATAGTGAAGATGTAGGTATACTAGAAAGTAAATTTATGTCTAATTTGTGAAATTTTCAATACTTGTCAACATCCGTATTGTTAATTTATGTTCTACAGATAATGTTCGACAGTGTTATGACGCAATATCTTAGTGCAACAAAAATTGAAAGTCAACAACACATTTCCGACAAATGGCAATAGTCAGAGTGGCTGTTCCATAAAGTACGGAATTTTATAGCCTTCGCTAAACACTGGTAGCTACTATGCTTTTATGCCCCATAACAATGACATACGATTATGGCGTATCGTTGATTCGAAGATTTAAATCGATCGCTATTCAAAAATTCATTCGTGGAGAAACAATTATCGTAGTGTGTAAACGGCCAATAAAACTCACATCGATACTGGAACATTACGATTCTCCATGGGATTTGATGTAGTAGATTAGGTAGTAATATGTACATTCTACAGGGTGTATAGGAATAGGCATAGTTAGCGGTTATTAGAGGGTGTGTTCTGATGGTGTTAAGCATCGGCAAATGAACAACTTTGCTCTACAACTTTTAGATTTTAGCAAAAAATAATTGATAAAAAATATTGTAAGCCAATATACGAGTACATCTACAGAAGCGAAGAGACAGATAGACGTTGAATTTTAGAAATATAGAAAAGCTGAATTGCAATTTAACAGGAAATTATTTAATGTATAGAGAAATGTTCAACCTTCGAAAATTACGTACAAAAACATTGTGGAAAATCTAGATGTTTTGTTCTCCATTGAAGATAACTTTTCATTTAGTAGTATTAGTATAGGTTCCTATGTTATGTATGAATATACCTATGATGTGATGTGCTAACAAACACCATCATATCCATATTATCAATAAGACATACATAACATAACTTAAATCAATAAATCCACTGAACGTTTTCTGCAAGAACAAAAAAGAAAATAATATGACCCATTGTAAATTCAACGAACATTGACTATTATCTTGCCGATGACCGATGACAAATGAGCTCAAACTCTGCGTATCATTGACTGAATTCCTTTACACAATACAAACGAGATATATCATTATGCCGGTGCGTCCATTGCTGCGTCAAAGCATTTTTTATTGGAGATATGCAGTACTACACCAGTAATGTAAAGTACATATGGTGATAGACCCAGTTCTGGGTTGTTAAAGTCAGGGTTTAAGCCGATTTAGATCCCACAGATAGAAGAACGCGCATGATGCTAATTCTAAATTTAAATTTGTGTTCGCGTACACAATTTGAATTCTAAAAGAATGGAATTCTTCAAGTTGACAGGTGCATTGTCAAATTGACAGATGATCAATGTTATGCTCAGAAGGAGCTCAGACAGGATTCAGGGGAGGTATGAAGTAGAGCAGCTTTCTGTGTTATCACTTGAACATTATTGGTAATATGACTTAAGGTCATATGAAAGCCACCATTTAATTTTTGTGTAACGTAATACCCAAACGTTCTATTTCCTCATAAGCAAGAATTTTACTACTTAATAAGTAAAATTGACAAGGTATAAAAAGTATTAATATCCTAAAAGAAAAATACCATTTCAAGATTTTGTCTCTCTGAATACGTTCAATTTTTTTCAGAATTTTTTCGTAGATCAATTCCGAGAAAAAAAATGTGTTGTGTAAAATTAGGCATTCCGAAAGTGCTGTGGCTCTGACGTAGTAGGCAAAGGGAATCTAACCCATGCAGCCAAGTAATACATTGTATTTTTGTTTGTATGTTCAGTGCTTTCTAGGTAGTCAGAATCATATTTAAGTCCACAAGAAAAATGGCAATGAACACACTCTTACAAATACCGAAGACGTCCGAAACATGGGTATTCATCGATTCTGAAACGACACTATTTCAATAATGTGACGTCATCGTCACTTACGCCCTTTTTAATTTTCATGATCTTAACTTAATATTTAAATAATGAATACGACGTTATTTTAATAAAAGAAAAAAATATGGGTCCCTTAATTTTACCTATATTTTCATAAAAAAGGGGGTATACTTATATATATAAATATAATAAAGGGGGGTAAAAAAATTAGACCTTATCAATTATGTTGACAAACCTCCGTGTGGTCAATCTGTTCTGGACCTCAAATGAGAATCATTAACCCGATCTGTTATCGTTTAAACGTTAACTTCTTGCAAATATTAGGGTGGTAAGACTATGCCTCACCGTTACCTCAGCGGATTTTATGATAAACTTTTACCGAATTGATCAATATCAATATTCTACATCATATTCGTTTAATATTCTACATCATATTCATGACAGTGAGACTAGGTAATAGCCTACGTAATTCCTGCACCCTACGTCAAGTACCTAGTGCGTTCAATAGGTACTTACTTACATAGATTATTAATTAGGTAGTGATTGGTGTTTATGATTACTCTGTCAATTATTCTAGCAGCTTGTATGCATTAGTAGGTACCTACGCCGGAAAGGAATAACGTTGCCTACAATAGCTGTTAAAAAGTAAACCAGTTCGCTCATCGACTCGACTATAACTGCTTTATCTCCGATCAATCTCGCCACCTGTTCGGTCCCGTAGTAAATCTTCATTATTATCCGTTTTTTACCATTTTACTGTTATATAAAACATTTAATACCGCTGTGAGCATAAAACAGTCTCGGATTAAATTGCCAATTTGAATGTTACTCGCGCGAAGAGGCAAAGCGAATTTAAGTTCATATAAAATCCTACTCAATCGGCCGTCCTCGTCCTCCGTTCTTTTAAATAAATATCAATGATTAGATTTTTACTTTTGTGTAGGTAATATTTTATAGTAGCAAGGTAGCTGAATTAAAATGAATTTACTTGGGCAGGGGGGTTAGCCACCTGAAGGGCGTGCTGCGACGTTTTTAGGGTTCCGTGCCTCAAAAGGAAAAAGTAGGAACCCTTATAGGATCACTTTGTTGTCCGTCTGTCGGTCCGTCCGTCTGTCTGTCAAGACCTATATCTCAGAAACGTATGGAAGGATCAAGTTGAAATTAATACGAAATACTCAGGTCTGCAACCTCATGAAGCCGTGAAAAAATCTAACTTCTTCGTCAACGCAATCAAAAGATATGACCGTTTATGTCGCGTTTTCTCGCATATTTGTATGAAAATATAAGAAAACCAAAACCTGTAGGGTACTTCCCGTTGACCTAGAATCATTAAATTTGACAGGTCTTATAGCACAAACATAGGCAAAAAACGAAAACTATAAATTTGAAATTACATCTCCCCAAAAATATTATTTTCTTATTACAAACTTATATTTGCAGATGATGCACTCATCGTATGAGTATGTCGATGTATGGACATATTTTTTTTATAATGGCTAAAATAAGTTGGTCACTACCTAAATCTAGTTTATCCTCATAAATAAATTTTTTGGTATTACAAACTTATATTTGCAGATGATCTAGTTGATCTTCTACGTCAAAAGATATGTCCGTTTATGTCGAATTTTGGCGCATATTTGTATAAAAACGCAAGAAACTCAAAACCTTTACTAGGGTAGTCCCATTGATCTAGAATCATGAAATTTGACAAGAAGCTGCTAGGTTAAACATATATAATATTTGCAAATGATCCTAATCAGGAGTATGTCGATGTATGGACAAGATATTTTGTTAATGGCAAAGATAAGTTGGTCTCTAAATGTAGTTTATCTTTTCGTTAGAGCGAAATTACGGGGTTAAGTTGCGTTGCACGGTAGCCTCGGTGCGCGAGTCCGACTCGCACTTGGCCGGTTTTTTACCAGCGCTAAAGTCGGTGTTGGACTGGCACTGGCACTGACGGGACTCTAGCGCTAGTAAAAATCGTCGCAGCGTGCCCCCCAGGCCACGTTTGCCGCATATATCCAGACCCGAGTTAATTACATAATGGATGCCACTGAACGGTCACCGATATAGGGACAGACGCCGGGGAATTTGGAAAGATGATATCACCAAATACAGGGATGGATGATTGGAGGAAGAAGAGGGGGAGAGCTTTTGCACAGCAGTGGGATAATTTATAGGTTACAAGTAAGTAAATGCACGAGCGATTTCCTGCGGTTTATACCAAGGATGGGTACCTTTAGTTACCATGCAAGTTTTTAACAATTTTAGAATAAAACCTTGGTATAATATCAATCGAAGACATTAGCTGGAAGTTGGTCAAAATAAGAAAGATTTTTTGTTCGAACATTTTACCTACAATACATACAACTTTTCCCATCCAAGTGATCAGTTCACTTTGGGAGATAGCTACTCTATAAAACATCAAGTCACTCACTACCCAAGTAACTCGATGTCAAACAGGTTGCACGACAGACACGGAACGTCATTAAATGTGACCGAAAAGGGTTGATCTTAATAAGGAAGGCTTTTAACTGACAGCCGTAAAAGTAACCAGAGACCTAATAGTTATGCGCTCTGTAGGGCGCTGTCGTGTATCATTGTGTGTTCATGCAGAAAAGCTACTAAGGTCGGTATACCTAATCCATACCATGTATATAAAATAATCAATCTCTTTTCCAATACAGGGTGTCCCACGGTCAGAGAAAACTACAGGTTGATATATGGTACACACGTTGCCTGGTGATTTAAATAAACGGTATACCTTCATTCCGCGAACCTATAGTCATAATTGGCCACTACAATACCTCCCGTATAGCGATTCTTGGTTAGCGCACAGACAGGAGCATAGATGATAGAGGTAAATAGTGAAAAAGAAGAAAAGTCTATTCTCGGTCAAATCCGTAGACACCACCTAGTTTGGTAGATCTATGTGTTAATAATTAAAATTGAAGCTAAATGAAAGTAACGTAAACAGGAAACTAGTCTTTTAATTTGTGCTTAATTCCGCACTAATATGACGTCAGGTACATTCGTTAACAAAAGTGTTGGTAGATATTTATATTAGGCGAGCGGCTAGGGTAGGCCATATAGATTTTAATTAAATGATTTATTAAAATTAAAAAAAATGAAATTATTTTATTTAACTAGGTTCTGAATATTTACTATTCTCGCATCGATTATGAAAAATATCGTGCCAAACAATCGACACCGTACTAATTATTTATTTGTAATTCGTCTTTAGTATAGTCACTTATATATGTAGGTACCTATAAGTCATTGGTAAGAACAGTAACAAATTGCACACTATCAAAGAATAATAATTACCGAATTAACACAACCAATAGTACAGTAGATAATAAACCACAATATAACTCTTGGTTGTACAAAATATCGAGAAAATCAATACAACTGAATGCGACTGTACTCGTGCCATTCGTTATATGCGTGGGCGAGCTTGTCATTTTCCCATGTCTTGAAACCCAGACAGTTATATCAATAACCAGAGTGACTGACGTCTGTTATTTACATAAGTATGTACATAAAGAATTAGTCAAAACAGCTGATTTTGAAGTGGCGCCCGCCGCTGCTGGCGGTGACGACGGCGGCGAGACAATATTCTCGTTCTGCCATCGTCGCAACGGTGTAATCATATTGAATTATTATTGATTATAATTTTCGGCGCGCCGGCCGGCCATTCTTTCCTTCATGAAAATACTCATTTGTATAATTTTGTCCAATACGATATGGGTTCGCCCCCGCTAGACGTCACGTGAACGTGTTAAGCCTGACACACACACAGGCGGCCTGCACGCGGCTTACGGCCTGCGGCCAGTTGAATTGAAACACATGCCCCGGCCCCCTTTCTTCCGTCGTTAACGTCCAGTAGGTAGCGATCTGCGGTCTAGGCCTAAGATCGCTACCTACTGACGGAAGAAAAGGAGCCGGGGCATGCGTTACAACTGGCCGCAGGCCGCAAGCCGCGTGCAGATCGCGCCTGTGTATGTCAGGCTTTATACTCTCGTGATGCGTGAGAATCGGTTCACTTTTCAATCACTCTTGACGTTGAGAACTTGATGTTCAAGTGGTATAGGCA
Organism: Tachystola acroxantha; assembly: GCA_963506565.1. Taxonomy (NCBI): domain Eukaryota; kingdom Metazoa; phylum Arthropoda; class Insecta; order Lepidoptera; family Oecophoridae; genus Tachystola; species Tachystola acroxantha. The sequence continues at coordinate 14,454,782 of OY735870.1, read as the reverse complement.
GGTATTAGCCATACACCTTAACGTTTATAAAATCTTTCCTCTTATACGGAGCTAATGAGGAAGCTAGAGGAAAACTGACATCCTGAAGATAATGAGCTGAATATATATTTTATTTCATGAAACTTTAATCTATCAAAAATACGTCAATCAAAAATAAAGAAATATAAAAAGTAAAAACTCCGCAACATATAGCACCCCGCGTGATCCACAAATAATCCCTAAATTGATAACTTTAAAATATCTACACACTTTCTATTAAGATAATAGGTGTGATTCTATCGTGGCCGCCAAATCTAATCCTAAGCATAACTATCACCATTAGTTCTATGCTACATCGCGTTAGCAACGATTAAATTTAACTTGCCACACTCTGGAATCGCCATAATTAAAGAATTAACACACTAATAGATTCATAGACATTTTTGAGAGTAAACTTAGCGTAAGCTCGCTATTACAGATGTCAAATTCCATAGACGTTTGACAGTTGTAAGAGCGAGCTCACGCTAATCTTACTCTCAAAACTGTTTATGAATGTCGGCCGTACTTAGTAGGTATGCGTTAATACAATCGACAAAAAGCTAAGGTTTTGGCTAAAGCTTGAGAGTAGCTGACAATGCTGGGATTTAACGCGACGACGACGTCCGTTACCTGAAGAAATGACATCATCGCACGCATGGCCATTTGGCCATGTAATCTGGTACCTACGTTATATTTCATTGTAAACTGTACAGGGTGACCCTGAATTTGTGTAAAAGCTATTAAACTAATATTCATCAAATCCTTTCTCTAAAACACAGATAACTTTTCATACTTCCTAATAGGAATATAGGAAGTTCCTGTGCACACAATTGTAGATATTATTTCATGTTCTCCACAATCGAAGTGTATTCATTAAATTTAGGATTGCTGGAGTATTTCATTAATAATTAGGTACCTACTCCAAAATGTTGGGTAAATATCGCCATGTCGTAGAGAAAAAAAAACCAAATGTGTATAAATTGTTACCCAGTAGAATTTTAAAAAATTATAACGGCAAAAGTGTTGCATGTGTTAGGTTATTAGGTATCTGTTTTTATGGAAATTCGTATCATCTGTATAGATATAGGTAAGTACCTACTGTACATGCCTGTACTTACCAATTCTTAAAGGGACTAAGAGTACGATACTAATTGTACGGGGTATAAAGAATACCCTATACATTATTATCGTACTCATTTAAACGCGAACAGACATACCGACGGACTGTAGTTGAGTTTTTTTATGTAGGTATAAATGTAATACTTGTAGTAGAAAGAACGTAAGCAATAAATTAGTCTAAATAGTAATCTGCGGTGTAGTAGGTCCCTCCACTATAATACCTACCTCCAAATATAGAGGGCCACTCATAATTTATGACCACATGCTAATGAGATATCAATAGCGAATGTTCCGTTATCACATGTCTTGGGTTCATTCATAAAATTTTAAATGTTCTATGTAAGTCGTACAACAACATTTGGAATATTTATTGAGTTTAAACGTTAACGTTTTGGGAGCTCATGCTATTAAGTATCTTTTTGTTCTTAAAATGAGTTTATGTAATAATTAAAACCGGCCAAGTGCGAGTCGGCTGTCGGACTCGCGCACCGAGGGTTCCGTGCAACGTAACTTAACCCGTAATTTTGCTCTAATGAAAAGATAAACTCGATTTAAGGACCAACTTATTTTTGCCGTTCGTAAAATAACATACATCGACATACTCCCCGACTATTTTTCCAACTGTAAAATATATGTTATATTTATTTATAGATGTAACTACAAAATTTTCAGTTTTCGGATATTTTAAATCTTTCTTTCTTTCTTAATAATGACAGAAACATGTATTGTACAACTGTTATATTGATGGCTCCATAAACATGATTTTTCCATTGAGATTCGTGACACAAATTAAAAACATTTTGGTCAGTAACGAAATGTTAGCTGAGCTTCGGTAGAGATGTTCGAATGTTCGTAAAATTAAGATTATCACAAAAGTGCCGGACGAATTTGAAAGTTAGAAGTATCGTATAACTAATAATAAATCGCGTGACTAATAGCCGTGTTTTCGGTGGAACGACTGTCTTGGTCTTAATCATATTTGAATGTGTTGTACTGCCACGAACAACCCGTGGGTACGTACAGCTAACAGCAGGTCAATTTTATTGTAACACTTTGGACTTTGGACCGTTCTTATTATCTGCGTCGTAAGAGTTAAAATCGTACTGTAAGTGTTACTATTGATCTGCTGTTGTCCGTACCTATGGTCTTAATTATTATTTTTATTGTAATATGCGGAATGTTAAAAATACACCAGTCTTAATAATGGGGCTAAAATATTGTTGTACAAAATAAAAACTCCGTATCTTTGTACACCTCTTTTTCAAGTACAGTATACTTTCTAATCATCCCTTGATCGCCTTTGTCGTGTCCATGCGTATTTTTTTTAACTTCCTAAATTGTAGGCACTTGTGTTCCACAATCAAATCTCCATTCCTTTCTTGAATAGCAAACAATTTCATTTCTACTAATGACGGAATCGTGCGCAGCATACCTACTTCATAAACCAGATAGGATCTATACGTTATTTCCGGCGGCGCGTGGGCGGCACGGGTTCATTTCCCGGCCAGAAACTGTTTGAAAAAGTGAGTTCGCACACTCTTGCGGCACCTCACTTCCTCGTCGTTGCCTCCTAACTTCATGGCTCACACAACTTGATAAAATTCCATTTTTGTTAGTCTACGGGCTTAAAATTTCAGCTCTATGTCTTAGGAAATTTAACGCATTTTAGAGAAACGTCCCTAATGTATAAGACCTTAGGTTATTTTTGAGAGAGGCACCATTCATTGAGACAAGTAACGGGCAAATAGTAATTTCGAGTCTCGACAACGCCATTCAAGCGAGCGCGTACAATCACGCCGAAAATTATTAGGCAGGATTTAAAATAAATCTTATCAATTATCATATATATGATATTTATGATTTATATAATATTTTAACGTTTTGAAGAATACATCTAGACTAGTGAGAGCAGCCGCCTCATACAAGTTGTTAGTGCGTAGAAAATTAGTCCAGATATTTGAGTACAAAAGTGATAATTATCTATTACAAATCTGATGTATGATCAAGATTTACAGAGCTTTTAAATCCGCGAAAAATTCAATGTATGAGCCATGGCAAAATTTCCAAGCTTTTAGCAAATGATCAATTCAACACCGGAGTATAGAGTAGGGTAGGTACGTGGTTTTGTGTAGGTTGATTATTAATTGTATATAACTTTTTACGTTATCTTTATTGTAGTAGTTAATTTGTAGTTTTAATACGTAAAAATCTCCGTTTACGAAGGTACATTTAACAATGTGTGCGTGAGTGCAGATGTCTCGTTTTGATGTGTGTGTCATAAAACAACTTGTTTTTGTTCCGTGTGTGCGTTTGTAAGTACTTACTCACAGAACCACAACATATAGAACGAACGTGAAATTTTCAATGTGTTAGTTAGTCGCGTGCGCCGCATTCCTTTGCGTAGCCATTCATATGTAATACGTATAAGCACCCGAACCTCTTATTCGCTGTTAGCAAAGCTTTTTGTCTTAGATCGTACTTGTTAATCTTAGCATTTTAAAATATAGGTAAGTACTACTTAGTATCTGGCTTCGTCGGTTTGAATACATAGAAAATAAATTCATTTCCATTACTTATCCAGTCCTTACTTCACTTACTTACTTCCAGTACCTACTAACTTTAAAAGTATCTATATTTTAACGTAAAGTATATTTAAACCACGCAATTTGGAGAATCATGTGCATTTCTCATTCTAAACTTTAATTTAACGGCAAAAATATCCATTTTAAAGCATTGCTTCGCCGACATCCCCTACTATATAATGCGACGCTTTTTCAGAGAAGCGTTGTAATATATGTAAAATTATTCACTGCATACATTTTCTGGGCGCCGCCCAATCACGGCGCAGGGCGGGCGGCCGACCGTGCAGTGACACGTCGATATATGCGCGCGCAAACTCGCATTCACCATGTATAGTAGACGACACTTAAATGTTACACGGCAGCATCGGTAGTAAGGGTTAGATTGCTGGATGTAGGTTGAAATTGATTATGATTCCTTGTAATCAGCGATATACCTGCGAGTTGTATGGTTATCCATTTCTTATATAATGTTAAGCTGCCCGATTGAGGTGCAATGGTTGGTTATTTACTTAGTTCATGTACAAAGTCAAAAAATTTAAATCATAAATCTGCCCGTGCGAAGTTGATGATTGATGAAACCACGGAGTAAGAAAAAGAGAGTGACGCCGTCAGACTAGGCTACGTAGTAGGTATTACTTATTCAATGACCGTAGACGTCATTGAGTTATATACCGTACCTTCCGTAGACGTAAACTTCTACATTTGAGTGACTATACCTTTCTTTAAGGACCCTAGCGACTATACCTACCTTTATACGCGCGCTCTCAGAATAGTATGTGTCTTGCCGAAGCGAATCAAAAATTGCAGTTCTAAAGCGAAGTAGGTTTAGAAAAGAAGTTATATTTATTTTCTTAACTTTCCTAATTCCCTAATTCGCATTTCCAACTGCAAGAAAATTTCTGCGAGTAATGTCCCACAGTCTGCCCGGCAGTAGCTTGCAAGGGAAACTGCGTAGCAAGTGCGGAGTTACTTCATTTTACATTTAGCGATTGCGAAAACTTTCAAAAGGTTCCAATATCGCATTTTGAAAACGCGCGCATCGCAGGTTCGTCAGCCAAATAAAGAAGGTGACAAATGTACAGTTAAGTACTTACCTACCCGTAATTTCAAGCTGATATGGCTACGTTGACTCTCGCGTGGCAGACATCCCATAGATTTTTTCTTGTTTATCCTTGTAGCTTAACCAATGACTCTACCCTATTGTATTGACTGTAAATAGGTATAGTGGTCCACGGAAATCTACCTACTATTACGCCCAAGTCATATCTGATGGTAGCGCTATTTTGACATTCGCCTTCACGTAATAACTATAAGTAATAGGTACCATAATAATCCCTCAACCCCATACTGTTTTACGATACATAACCGAACTGCAAACTAAAAGGGGCCAAATCCATTTCTCTTTAGGTTGAGTATAAGTTGCGATAGTAGTGGCCCGTCTCTCGGCCTCCTTCAGTCCATTCAATTTGCGTCGTGCGACAAGTTATGCGTTTTTTATTGCAGTCGACCATAAAAATGACAGCTCGGTTTATTATGAAGAATTGTTTTAGACAGTATTGGAAAGAAATACGGTGGCAGAAATTGTTTACAAAATTGAAAATTATTTAGCAGGACCTTATGTTTGTATTAAGAAGGATGGAGGGGATGCCGCCCTATACAAGTCGTTCTGACAATACACGTTTGTTGATATAAATGTTGCTGATATACGAGTATAGTTTCCCCCAAAATAAAATATAGGTAGGTATAAGTAGTAAAACGAAAATAAAGACAATGTTTGGAGGTTCTATCTCTTCTTCTCTTATCACCGTGATATCGTGATAAAACTTACAATTTATTGGTCGAATATAATAAGATCTATGATTCTTATATTGGACTTCCACTTAGAACTTGCTACAATCTCAAGTGAAGAAGAAGATAGTCTGATAATAAATATTATGGCAATTAGTAATTCCATCGTAGTTGGAGCCCATCGTGGTTGATCAGGTGGCCCATGCTCCGGCCGGTGTGAAGTCATGAAGGCTGAACCGAGTGGCGAAGGGACATCGATAGGCTGATGAAAGCAATGATATGCGGACGAAATCTGACATGGAGCCGCTATAGTAGTGACACAGCGAGCGTGCCACAATCCATTACGGGTGAAAGCGGAGCGGGGCGAGTGGTTTGCGCGGTGTGGGGGCGCAGGGACGATACCGTAGATCCATTAGCTAATTAGCAGCCGGCTACCACGACCCCTTCTTGCCAGATTGTTGCCGCGCCGCGTCTTTGGTTGCTAATTGATTTTTAAATGAAAGTTTGTCTTTTTCACAGGAATTTGAAGAAGCAAATTGGTATAAATTTTATAACTATGACTTACTTTGTTAAATTTTTTGTAGAGTTATTTTTATGCTTGATATATTTTAACACAGATATGATTTTTTAGACTCAATTTATGTATCTACTTACTGAAAATTATAATTTACTAGGTAGTTGTTAAAAAACAAAACAAAAATGATGGCAAATTATTTAGATTTAACGGGTTGATATCTGGACACATGAGCGACGAAATTCCAAAACTTTTATGAAAATTGTGTGTCTCTGTCCGTTGAGGTATCAGAAGAATATGTAATCAAAACGTATCAATTTAAAAATCACACCTTTTCACAAGGTGTTTCACCGCAATGCGATCACTAATACCATTAAATGATAAAGTCAAGGTACCCCTAGAGCAGTCCATAGCATCACGAGCATCTAATGAGTTAATGACCATCCAACGAGAGGGGGCCAGTCGCCGCGTGGCGCGCACGCGACCTACCCCCGCAGACTCGAATAATTTCATTATTAAAATATAAACGAGTCAAATGTGTAAACGATGGCACGTGATAATTATTGTGACCCCACATATTGTGACCAGCCGTTACTGCGGAAAGCTACGCGCTTTTCAAGGCACGGGTTGGTATTCGACAACATAGAAATCTTTGGTGACCACTAAATCTAAACCACAACCTGTCACTCATCTGATACAGAGCGTTAAGAGTGATGCCGCCGCTTAGCGTCGAGTTTAGCGTACGTACCTACACACTTGGAATCGACAAATTGTTATGGCAACGTTTAGGATCTGATCGATATTGCTAATTAAAATTACGTAATGTTAAAATAAAAAATCTAGCCAAGACCAAAATTTAAAAATGGTGCAGCTATTTTTACTTTTATTAAGTTTTAGAATAAATGAGAAAATGTTAAAGGAGAATTTCCAAACCTAACAGATAACAAAATTTATTTTATTTATGTGTTAACTTTTGTTTGAGGGTGTTGTTGCTTGTAACAAAACAACATGGGAAATTTGCGATTCATACAAAAAGTTATGTGGAGCGGCACCTCTCCATCCCTCTCATGCCAGAATGATAACTCCAGCGATAAGTTTACGGACTATAATAAATAGCAGATAGTCATAATAGTTAATTTAAAAACGATGAGTTACCCAAAACTACTCAGCGGGCACAATAAACATTATGGGCGCATTCATTAATAGCTGACCGCTGACAAACGGTGCCTTTGCCCCCACGGCCCCTCTTTACCCCATCATCCCCATGGAGGCCTCCCTATCCTCCCCCCCCCCCTTCTAGGCCCCTGCCTCCCCATTCGGCCAGGTGTAAAACTGCCCGGTCACGGAAAGACAGACATGCGATGCGGCTAATATGTTTTTATTATTAAAGCTATACATATTGCTCATCCCCCTGCCGCAGGGGGATGACCCATGAATATTTATGCGGTGATTTGTTTATAGCACTAAGTTGCGGTCAGACTATTAAGTATATTGTGACCGAGTTGCAAGGAAAAACTTTGTATAGGTATATAGTTTTAATATGGTGTTATCTAATAATATCTCTTTTTATAAAGTATCTAGGTGTAAGTATATCAAATAAATACACATTACACAGTTGTATACTAACAAACAACCTATAAAGTTTGGATGGGTCAGAACCCACTGGTCCCCTGAAATTCGCACCCTGTGCCCACTCGTCCCCAAAAATATTTGAGGTTTCCACTCGTCCCCTGATCTATTATTTTTTTTTAATAATTTATATTTCCTCGCGCTCTACTATTTTAGAGATTTCTTTTCGGCCACTGTGGTTGTGGTACAGTCGCGTACTAAAGGCAAAAATAAATAAAGTAAATAGGTATAATCATATTTATTTCACATCACAGATAATTAGTATCAAAAATAAGTTTTATAATCAATAATCAGTCTTTTAGAAAAACGTTTCGTTACGTTTTTTGTTGTATTTTTTAAACTTATCTATAGAGATTATTAACGAATTAAAGATCGTGCACTATGTATAGATTCACAGTCACATTTACAAACAATCAACCAAATATCAATACAATATAATTTTCATAATACATATTTTTTAATTAATTTCGTTAAAGTTTTGTTCACAAATGTACTGTGTCAGCGCTATTTATGTAAAAATATGGCTGACAATCAGGGAACCAAAAAGTACCTGAGCAGGTGCCGAAGACTGAGCAGGGGACGAGTAGGTACCTTAAAAATAAATTAATATTGCCTCGTCTCCTGCCGGGGGACCAATGGGCACCTATATAGGGTCCGAATCTACAACTTTTAATGCGGGGGTCGAATATTAGGGGACCAATGGGTTCTGACCCGTTTGGATTACAGAACTTTCGGAAAACAGAACGCGCGATTCCTATCTTTGTTTTATAGAAGCGTAAACATTTAACACCTACCAGATTCGCATAGGCATATGTTGGAATTTAGAACTTTTACTGATAGTTTTACAATTGAATACAGATATATGTATATTTGGTACCCGTAGCAATGCTTTAAACGATTTCTCTTCGAAATTACGTTAGTAATACTTCGAAAGCTTTGTCACACTGTATGGCATGAGTGAGTAATGTAGGAAGACGTGCCGGGTAATGTGGTAATGTTAACTTTAGTGCTGTCCTAATGTGGCAACTTATCTTTATGCTATCTGTGTGGAAAGTCCCGCTGCGTAAACTAACTTTACGGCGGGTTTGATTGTTAAAAAAGATAGGGTCTTCATTAGTATGAAGTTGATTGTTAGGTTTCTTTTTTAATTAAAATTATTAGCTGAATGAGTTTATAGTTAGACAAACACAGATTTTTAATGTACCTAATTTTATTCACCTATTCATTATATACCGATACATGTACAATAAGTTTAGTGCTACATAACTAACTACATAGGTATACACAACGAATATCGGCACAGACTACAGACAAAAGGTCAGTATTGGTGTTTTAAAGGTGACGAAAACATATTTTAAGTTGGTGGCATTTTTGTTGCAAATTACTTTTGACATTTTATTGGTACAGTCAAGTATAAAAGCATGCAATAGCTCAATCCAAAAACTCCAAAAAGAAATAGTTACTCGTGGTTTTGTCGCTTTTCGTGCTGTTTGTACCTACTTAGAGGCAACATCTCACAACGTCTATATTTTTCAATTGCATGGGATCGAAATCGAGTGCTGGCTCGAACTTTATATATTTTAGGGTTACGTTCCTCAAGGAAAAAAGAAACCCTACGATAGGATAGGATCACTTTTATAACACTTGTCACAGTAAATAGGTAGCAAGCTTTCCAAATGAAGTAGACAATAAGATTTTTAATCATGATCCTGTCAAACGCCTGCTTATATTTGACCTTATTATATTCCCTTGAAATATCAACATACTGTGAACTCATTTTTTCCGGCACGCGGGCTGTCACCCTCCGCCCTTCACCCTCTCCCCGGCATTTACCAAAAATTATGGGAAAAGTAAACATGACTCAAATTACTGTCTCTCATTCTTCAATTTCGCTGTGGGACCGTATCCAGTCGGTGTTACCTATGTACCTACATACAGACAAATTAATTATATAGGCTTGTACCTATTCCACGGTTTAAAGCACGGTATCTTTGTAACTTGAACATTTTAACGAAGGTGAAAGTAAGAAAACACGGTTTTAAGGGCAGTGAGGTTAAACTAGGTTTATGACTAACGCCGCGGTAGTTTTCGAAAGAGTACCCGTGGTCCTGTCCATGGTGGCGGAGGCGGAACACCCCAGGAGTTTTAGTTGGTGCAAGTCCAACATAATCGCCCGTTCCCCCGGACGGGCGGTATACATAATGTATTTCTCCTGGGTAACAAAAAAAAAAGTCAATGCTTATCGCATTATTTATACTTTAGTGAATTATCACTACTGTCTTCTCTAAAAATAGACATGAAATAGATTTTATTTCAGGATTTAAAAGTTCAAATAGTATTTTACTGGTGTGTGATTTGGATTTTTATTTGGGCCCTATTTTCACAATGTTCAGCGGTCGCAAAATTTCCATTTCTCAAAATGTCATTTTCGTATCTTACGTAAGGATGAGAGATGCCGTGGGTTTAAATATATTGATATGATTTCGGCTGCATCTAAGTTTCAATGTGTACTTTTCAAACTTTTAACCAAAATGTTTACTGCTCCTTTTTATAACTGATATTTCATTACAAAAGTGTTGCTGGGAGCACGTGGTGCCTCCGCCCACCGCGGGCAAGGGGCGGTGTTGGCCTATCGATCCGCCCGCCCGCCGCCGCCCGCCGCCCGCCCTAGTACCGCCCAGCCGATACACGCTCCCGACCCGCTGCCAATGTGTGCCCATTGCCTATAAAATGTTATTGCTATTAGTTATAGTCCTCATAAGTTTTAGAGGTCCTCGATGATGAATAATATAACTACTGTGCCAATAACAACACTGCTGTACCTACAGATAACTTACACGTAGCTCTTATAACATACTTTCCTACACCATACTTAGGTACTATATGCACCTACTTAATAGGTACGACTGTTTATAACAACAAGTAGAGCTCACGTCCCCAAAGGCAAGCATGGAAAAGAGTACTATGTAATTTGCTTATTTATTTTTAGGGTTTCCAACAGATGGTACACATTCTATCCTAATTACAATGATAATTAATTTCAAAAAATTGTGCCCACGCAGTTAAAGGTAACCACAGCTCACACTTAAAAACATGATATGATGGAACATAACAGTATTGCCTAACATACAATATATAGGTGACATAATTAACAGTTATACATTACAACTTCCACATATACAAACACTTAATATTTGATAAATATTATATAAATAAATGTATGAAATACAGGTACCTTATTAGGTACCTACATGAATTGATTTATTAAAATAACTAAAAATATAAACTAACTTATTAAACTACAATATTAAACTAAAAATAAAAGTACTTACTAAAATAAAACTATATGTACAAAATAGGTCGGTTGAACTATCTGAATGGCTTGCATTTAGATAGTTATGGTACCTACATGTATTATATGTTATTGTTTATATATTATATTATTTATTATATTTAATAAATAATATGATATAGTTATAAAATTATATTATTTATTATATTTAATAAATAATATGATATAGGTAGGTATAGGTATTATAAGTAACTTTTTCACAAAAATAAATATTGCAATAAACCGTTGACAAAAGAAGGAGTCAAAGCAAACAAAAACAGCTCACTTAGGTGCAACATAAAGCGCTTACACAATTAAATAATTTATTTGATATTTTGTAATGACAATGATGACACGAAAGTAGACTCCACTTTCTAATCAAGATAGTTCTATACTCTTTCTGCCTTCTATGTAGCAGCTTGGTAGGTCTTCCCGATATTGTAGAATAAAATGAAATTGATATCTAGGTACAGAGTGAAACCGAACAAGTGTAAAAGCTTTTATCAGTTAACTCTACTCATGTTATGTAAAAACTTACGCCATGGCCATTTTTTTTAAAGAAATTTGGTTGGCACTCTCTACAAAATATTATTACAACCTTCCTGTTTCACAAAATCGAAAAAACCCTACAGTAAAGAAATAGGTACGTGCACAACCATTTAGATAATTGATGGAAACTACGATAAACTAGATAGACTACACTGCATGTATTGGTTTAAATACTCGGTAAAAAGTAAATTAATAACATAATGGCAAATTCCCCCGAAAAACTCTCTTTAAAATGCAGGAAAAAGTTTAAAATAATAAATGTCCAAAATAGTTGAAACGTACAAAATGTAGCGCTTCCCTTTTTGCTCAACCGTCGAATATCTAGTCACCATACTATGAATATTACCTATACCTGTAGTTATTATCTTGTAAGTATAATTATAAAGTTAAATATTTTGAAACATGCCGATTGCTATTACCAGCAGACAATTGTCGTTGCTGAATTCTTTTTGTTTGCAAATTGAGCTTTACGACTTTGTATTAATAAATGTATGTACATTTTCGACCGCATCACCAGCTCTGTCGTTATGGAAGAATGAGTCGGCGTGGGCGTACCGTACAGTTGAATTATGGAAATAGAGCGTCGTGGCACGCGCCGACAAGCCGACGTAGTGTTCAAACAATGCCGTAACGGGATGCGACGACAACTTCAATTTCTTTTTTCGTACGAACATTGTATTATCGAAAAGGTCAATTCTACTGGGTGGTTTGTTAAGGGGGACGAAGAGCTGCGCTAAATACTATAAGCTGTTATCGCAACCCACTTTGTAACCTGCGAGCCAATTGTGTAACTGGCAGTGACACGGATGATAATGGGAATGAAGTTCATTTCGAAAACCATTGCCCATTAATAATACTATGATTTCTTGTATAGCAACCCATCAATGCTGCTGATCGTCTAGACCAGATTGGTACCTAATCAAAGTTTCTGCAAGTAATAATCCAACGTTTCGATGACAATTTATTAATAGATAGGCCCTCTATAACAGCCTTAAATAAAATGACATCCTATTGAGATATACCTAATTAATTAGGTTATTTTCATTTTCACAATGGATCTATGCGTGAAGAAACGTTCAGTGGGTAGGTAAGTAATGTTTTACTTTAATCTAGCGATTATTTTGTAGGAATTTTGAGGAGTTTGAGAACTCGCCTTCCGAGATGGAGCTCAGGTAAATGTCAGGATGCATTCCGGATAGATACCGAAGAAAAGCACGAAGGCGCTCAATGAAAGGGCGTTTTAGTGGGTAAAGATCCTACATAAATTTACCAATATGATGTGGAAGGTACAGGGCAAAGACATTTGCCCTCTGACAGGTGACATGTCAAGAGACGGATCATCCGGTCATCCGTTCCTATACGGTTCCTTTAATGAATTAATTAATTTATTTGTACACGCAACTCAAAAGTTGAAAAGGATTCCATATAAACTCTGTCTGCTACGGGTATACCATGATTCTTTTTGAGTTCTAAGGTACCTAATCCAAATTTCATTTACCGAGCGCTTTCAGTCGTTTCGGTAATCAAACGGATTTTACCGAATTGAAATTTCACTAAAATATATCATTAGTCTTCGTATAGTATTCCAAAATGCGTAGCTTCTATTGCATGGGACTCTCCAATTCCGATCCGATTGAGTTCCGTATTTTTGTTCCTATGAACGCTACTCGCGGTTTTTTCTCCTCCGATCGATTTATCCCACTTTGTTCTATGACGCCCAGGTCAGCATGGGGCACATCTATTTAGTTTTATGTCGCTTACCTACTGTTCTTTATCGCCACAGAATGGTCTCATGGTGGTAATCGATGAAATATGAATTTACTGTCAACACAACACCCGGTCTAATAGGAAAGGCGAGACGAGAACTGGTTAATGTCATATTGCACCAAGTGAATTATTATTTATTAGATTACTTAGAAATCTTAGTATAACAAAAAACGGCTGCTTTTTTTTCATAAAACGTATTCTTCTCATAAGTCATTCTCGTGCCGTGATCAAAACGAATCTTCGACACATAGAGGTACCTATATATATTCCTTTGTAGCCTAAACGGCTATAAACATACACTCGAAAACCATTACCCTCATCCTTTCGGCAGTCTTGTAGAAACTCTGGTATAAGGTTACCATGTTGCTACATGGTTATTAGATACATTTAGGTGCAATTTGTTTAATAGTGGCGTTCGTCGTCAAGCAACGTTGTCATTGGTTAGGCGTCCGCCGGGGTGTTGGTGGCGTCGCGACGCACTGCTCAGCTATTCATGAACGTTAATAATGCGTCAGCGTCATTATCTTGGGAACTGCCAATCAGAAGCCACCGTTTTTTGTTTATATACGTAGGTCGTTATGAAAACATAGTGCAACTCTATGTATACTATCTGATTATGATAGGTATCTACTTATATAATATTATCTACCGGACTATAATGTTGTTAGAACTTAGTACCTACAATCTACACACTTTTTAAAAGTTTGCTGCAGAATGATTTTCGTTCTTATGTATTTAAATATGATGTACCTACCAAACAAAACTGGAGGCGTAAGTTTTAAAAAAATATTTGTAGTCTGGGACCGAGCTGTCACCAGATACAATACAAGTTGTTATCGCGACACAATATTTTGAAGTGCGCGACACTAGGACGAACGTTTTGGATATATTAAACCTATGTGAGACGTCATTAGATTCATGATCACGAGTTTAACATAGATATTTTATGCCAAAAAGCAATCGGGTTTTTGTAATAATTTCATAATTACAACAGACAACGTGAACACTTGTTACATTTACGATATGAATTATAACAGCAACTTTAAGTAGAGGCGCAATAATTCTAGATCTGAGATTATAGCCGGTGCAAGTGCTTCTTTCTTCACCCGCGGGTGCAACGCCACAGGAGGTTCTCTCATTTCACAATAACTGTCTATTCGAGTACAAGCGGACTGATTTAGGCGGCTTCGTGAATGAGCCAAACTGAAGCGAATAAAGCACCTAGCTAGTCGCCATGCCAAAGAATAATCAAAGTGCACCTAGAGGATACACTATGTTCATGCTATGTTTACAAGAGACATCATCATACGCATTTACGTCATGAAACCTATTAGAATTACACAGGGTCAGGTTAGCATTGCTCCCCTGGTTCAATGCGAACTAACTATTCTGAAAACTGTCTACTATTCTGATAAGTGAAATGGGGTCAAAGGACCGATCCATGGGAGTATGAAAATAACGATGGGGGACTGACAGAAACATTCTACTAAAACTTAAGAAATATTTTTCTTTACCGTAAACCTAGACACGAGAGTTTTTAAAATGTTAATCCATGCTATTTTCCACGGTTATCATACGCAGTTTTTTTCGGCAATCAGCATCCAGTCAGTTCAAGTTCCATGTCAGATATCCACCTATAATTGCCATCGACCTCTTTGTGTCCATGTAGCTGTATACTCTTTGATACAATTGCTCAAGCGCGTGTAGCCGCGCGGTGGAGGAGCTTGCGGCAACCGTTCGATCCGCAAAGGTCATGGAAGGAATTCGCGCCGTCCGGTGCGCTTGCGACACCACACCGCACTGTTCCAAAGAGGTTCTACTTAGTGCACGGCGCAGAGGGTAACCTATCTATTTTATTTATCATACATCTTTCAGTGTGCCGCAACTTTCAATTTCAACAACCGTAATAATTGACCCATCCCACAAATTATATTCTCAAATTACGTTACCGAATTCATTTTGGTTTTTGCATATTGTGGTAAAAAGGACTCCTGAAAATTTTCAATTAATATCTAGTAATTTAACACTACACTACACTAATTTTAAAAGTTAGTGTAGTGAAAACAATTCGTAGTGATAGTGCGCGAATTTGAGACACGTGAACAAAGTGATCGCCCTTAATAGACTCTAAGTAATGTCGTTGGACTAACTCTTAGATATACGTGTCAATTTTAAGAAAATCGAAATAGAGGTCTAGATAAGAAATTTAGGTCAAAATCAAATTACTTATTAGTCTTATTGTATTTGGGTTAGATCGTAATGTAAAAAGTGTCATATTATGGCACTTTATTTAATAATAATAAAATCTAGTAATGCATTTACTTAGTACCAAACATGGACAGTTGTATATACCTACAATACCTATAATTGACTAATTCGACCCCACGAACTCTATCTATGTAACTCAATAGGTAAATATTCGAGCGTTTGAATTTCGTGCCAATGAACATTCGACCCAGAGCTCATCGATACAATTAATTTCGATGGCATTCAATTATGGCAGGTACGATTGCAGTTGCTATATATTTTAATGGACACTTATGGCGCATACTAAGTATAAAAATCGGTACCTACTCAGTTTACTATCCTCCCTCTTCCAGTTTTTTCCTAGTTAGGTATGTACAATAAAAGGTTCTTACAGCTTAGCGAAGTAAATTGCAATTTTTATCGGGCTGTTGATACATAAAGGCTGCATCGCTATAAGTCAGATGGGCGCGGGCGGGCGGACATTGTGCACCTACTCTACAATTTCTGTGACTATTGCTAGTAGGTAAGGTACCTAGACTAATTTTACCCGTGACATTCATACTGTGGCATTATTTTATGTAGGTATACTTATTTAAATAAATAGGCATATAGGTATCCATTAGATAAGCCCCTCCCACTTTGTATTTTAGTTAAACAATAGAAATGTAAATAGAGATAAAATGGCAGACTCGTTGCTTATCAATATCATTATCATTTGTATTTACATAGATATATGTTCTTATCGCTCATTGTCTTTCGCGGACGACAATAAAGAAAAATGAAATACATAAGTTATGTACATGGATGCTTACAATAGGTAAGTAGGTTCCACCCGCGGGCCTATGGCTCCTTGGTACTTACAACAGCAGATCAATGGTAACACTTGCAGTACGATTTTAAATCTTACGATGCAGATAATAAGAACGGTCCAAAGTCCAAAATGTTACACTTGATCTGCTGTTAGCTGTACCTACAGTAAATAGCAAATCACAGAACATTTAGATATGTCAGTCTAGCGTAGTCCTGCAGCGAGCTAAATGGTCAGCGGAGGTCGCTCCATGAGTTCTGCAGTGTCGTCAAGAAATTGGTGGGATTCCTAGACTTGCTTGTTAGAGTACCGCCAGTCCCAACAGTCGCAAGGATCTCGGAAGGAAGGAAGTGTGCACGAATCTAACCTTCAAGATATTTACGATTAGATATTCATTCAAGATAATTATGATTCATAATGATTCAAATATGCATGTAATGTGTATGAGCGACTGTAGTGGCCCGTCCACATGGCATTTCTAGCCTATACCTACACGTTTTTCTGTGAGTACCTCAGTGAGGACCATAGGACATTTCTATAGTCCTTCAACACGCGTGTAGCAGTATTGGCGGCGATTGACAGCTCTCCATCCCCCATATAGGAAGAGGCTTGAACGAAATCTCTTAAGAGCTATTCTGAAAATCACTCCAATAGGCACTCCGTCGTCGTCGCGCGCGCCGCGTCACCTGCGCCTGCGCGCCGCGCGTGGGCCCGCGCCCATTGTATGCAAATCAGCGCCGGCGCAGATCCGCGCTCCACCGTCCGTCCCCGCAACACAGAGAAATTGTGGAAATGTTGTTGACAAACAATATCTCAATTTCGATCTAGTCGTCTTATGACTAAGTTTTAAAGCTTCTTTGTCTAACTAAAGCAATATTTTTGTAAATATTATTCTTCGATATAGCGCTTATCCCGATTGTAGGTACTTATGTAGACGTAATACATCATGGGATTGAAATTCATTATATCGATGAGCGCTGACTTTTTCATTTGCTCGCATATTTGTTGTGTCACTACAAGTAGTGTCGACTTATCGTTCAGTCGAAATTCGTATCCTCCAATTTTCGTTAGGATACACAAAAACATATTCGACAGTCAATAGCATATGTATTTGTGTTCAGTAGACGACTGAACGAAATGTCGACTCTATATTGTATCCTGGCTAGCGGATCATATAATGTTATTTTTAAAATAATTATTTGGTGCTATTCGAGATTCCTGAAAATATTTAATGAACTAGGTACGCAATAACAGTTGCAATCTATGTTATCATCGCATGTAGAGCCCGCGTATTACCTACACCTTGTGTGTTGTCAACTGTACCATACATATCGTTATAGATAGGTAAATTATTTTACAAGAATCTATTAAAGTTCAAACTTAAGACTAGCCGATTCAGACCAAATTATAGGCAGAGATAGACTACGTAGTTACGATTACCATACGATAAAATACGTAAGTATGTACTCGTAGTTGCGTCAGTAAGGATTTAGTCAAATAACGAAGCTGTATCAGATTGAAATCCGCTGCCCCATGGGATTGGTCTTTGTGATCAAAAGGATTTGCATACCTAATATATTTCTCGAGGAATTCCTTATAATAAATTACCTACACATTGAATCGTTTCGAGTGTCTGCATTTGAATGGTGGTCGTAATGTGCTTATGTACTCGTATGATTGTCACAAAAGCGAACAGTCGTATAAATATGTCAAATTTATAAAACGAAGTATAGGCATACCTACGTAAATAATAGGTAGCTATGCATAGTTAGGTGACATAATATCCCAAACTCAAACATTCCATGTCATTATATGTCCATGCACAGAACTCCGATCTTAGATGTGAATAGAATTGTCATCAATCCATCTCAGCGATCATTATCGATCTACTTATGTAAAATTAACTTTGCGCGTCTGCATCAACCGATTTCCAACCAACCGACCTGTTTATCTACCTCACAAGCAAAACCCATTTGTTTCAGACATCTGAGCTAGAGTCGCTGCTCTGCAAGCAGGAGGGCGCCTCTCTCGCGTCCGCCCACATGGACCTCTTCGATGGCGGAACTTCCTCCCGCGACGATGCGTTCCTTCGACCGGCCCTCTGGGAGGACATCGCCTCTTCCATCAGGAACATCGATCCTGAGAATGCGAACATGCTTGCTCCACTCGGAGCCACCCACGTCAAACTCGAGGCAGAGGACGTGCTGCTCGAGGAATGTGCCACGCCGCTACTCAGCCCTCTGGAGATCAAGACGGAGAGGCTGTGCGCGGCGACGTACGCGCACCCGCAGCCACCCCAGCACCAGCACCAACCGGCGCCGGCGTTCGCCAAGTACCCGTCGCGGCTGTACATGTCGCCCCTGACGCCACCCGGCTCGGATCAGGGTAGTCCAGGCAACTCCATGCAGGTAATTCCATTAGAATTTACCAAATGCCTTGCGATAGCTTACAGTGAAGCGACAGATGGTACCATCTAAACTGCCGAGCGATTATTTTACTGCCTTGTGTATGTACAACCCTTACTAGCGAAATCATCGTAGCAGGAGAGGTCGACGAACGAAAAAGGACACGGGATTCAAGTGGTAAGCAAGTCATCAAAATTCGAATAAGCCGACCTGCATAAACGGTATGGAATAAATTCCAACTTATTTATGCAGTCGGAAAAATACCTACATATTTAGGTTAGTCCGATTTTGTAGCAATAATACTTATGGGGGAAAATTGAATTTGGTAGCAAGCAGAAACTGATGTTTGGTTTGCAGGGCGGTCCGCGCAGGACACCGCCGCCGCCATACCACCCGCCGCCCTTGCTTCGGGCGCCACACATCCCACCGCACCACGCACCTCATCCTCATCATCATGCTCAGGTACGTAACGATTGATACAGATTATACTCTAGTTCCTCTAGGTCAGTGATTTTCAACCTTTTTCATGATGCGACCCCCTTAGTACGTAAAAAAATTTCGCGACCCCCTACATACTAAAATAAGGGCTAGAAACAGAAGAGGCTCTTTCATATGAGTTTTATTTTTGTTGATTTGTGTTAACATACAATGTGTCCTTTAAACCTTTAACATTTTCTTAATAAAAATATATTTTAAACTAATTTTTTTTAATGAGGCTTCGCGACCCCCTTATAGACTTCGCGACCCCCCAGATCCACACGTTGATGATTATTGAAAAACATTGCTCTCATATCAGTCGGTGTAGCTGTTCTGTAGCGGCCAGTCGAACGAAACCGTAAATGCAATTGTCACAAACATATTAGTCGTTCATATGCTACGTCGCGTAAGAGCGAGCGGGATGACTCGCTTAGGGGAGACTAAATATTAATGAGACTAATAGAAAGTCCCATGCCATATTGGTAGCTTTTCTGGTGTAAGTACTTACATTTAAAAATTACTGGTCTAAAAATACTACCTCCCTTCATACACTAAAGATATAAATACACTACTTTCTGTTAACTTAAAACACCCGAGATAATTGCTACCTGTGTTCACTAGTAAAAATACTTTGAAATTAAGGTCTTATAAGAATAAGAGAGTGAGGGTAGAACCACTTACGTCGCCAGATGATGTCGCAGCCGCTGCAACTGGCGCCACAGCCTGCGCCCGCGCCGCTGCCGCACACGCACGCACCACACCCGCACTCGCGACTCGCCCCACCCTTGCCTCTCAAGTACAACAGGCGGAACAACCCAGAGCTAGAGAAAAGGAGAGTGCATCACTGTGATTTTATAGGTAGGTATCTATATTTTACTAATTTTATTTAATATTTTATTATTAAACTTTTTACACAATGAAAATATACTAAGACGAACTTAAAATCTTGCCCGTCGTACCAGTTGACCTGTCATTACACTACAAACACTACAGAAATCAAAAGCAACGAGTTTGGCACACCAAAGAATATACATTTTTACATTATATGGTGGCATGCTAAGTAGTAATAGTTTGAGTATAAACAAGGTATAAACCCTTATTAATTTACTGAACTAATTTCCAATTATGTGAATTAAGTAATTTCCAATTTTCCGAATCTTAACTCGTATTTAGGCAATTGGAATATACCTACTACTAAAGATGAAGTATAAAAATAAACTAGCCTATCTAATCAAACAAACCTCTTCTGATCGTTTTTTGTAATAAGTATAGTAATACTGATACTGAACCCTGTCTTCTTTTCAGGTTGCACTAAAGTCTACACGAAAAGTTCTCACTTAAAGGCTCATCAGCGAATACACACAGGTAATAACCATTCTTTATTTATTACTACTTAATTACTTATTATAAGTACCTAGTATTTTAAGTAGGTAGATTAATTTACTGGATAAGTAGGTATCGCCGTTGCGAATTTCATTACATTACATTTTGCAATGCGATAAAGCTACAGCGAAATTATTGATTCCTAATTCGAATTCACACTGTTATAATTATATAAAAAATGTATGAGAGTATCAGTGGTCAGCGCCCCTTACGGGCTTTGGAACTAACAACAGTATACAAGTATTTAGTTCTGTATACGCCCGTAGGTGGCGCTGATCATCGAAATTGTAAATTGTACAGCTCGTATCGAGCGCCAACTCTGTTGGATAACGATTGTGTTTCATGCTACTGTGATACCTACTGTGGCGGAATGCTCCTAACATGTAGGAAGGTACTTCTACGGTAACATGACCCGCCCCGCCTAAAATGCGAAACTGTCACAACAACACCTCACATATAACAATAATAAAAATTAGAAATAACTATTATAATATTAACCTAAAAAAATATATATATAAACTAAACTAAAAACTATATGTAGGTACAATAGGTCGGTTGAACTATCTGAATGGCTTAGCATTACAGATAGTTCGTTCAACCGATCCCCGTTGTCCGGAAACGTGCCCAAAATGCTGGCGGCATTTCCCCTCTGGATCGCTAGGCTGATCCTTTGGGCGAAATACAGGCCAGCATTTTGGTCACGTGTGGACTCCACGAGCCGCCCCGACAGGTCTTTATAAATATATATGCACTTCACATAAATGTATGTGTGCGGTAGCATAATGTCAAATGTAACTACAATAGACGGTACTTGCATAGAATACCTACTTAGGAACACATACACGCTCATTGAAACAATAATTTAGAGGTAACGAGCCATGTATCGTAGAATATCTCTACAAACTTTTAGCTTCGCTGGAGTAAAAACTGTGTGAGTGGAAGCCTAAAGATATATTAGGACCAAAATAGTAATAGCAATCACTTTATTGGTATTTGCATAGGAGAGAAACCATACACTTGCCAGTGGCCTGAGTGCGAGTGGCGGTTTGCGCGGTCGGACGAGCTGACTCGCCACTACCGCAAGCACACCGGCGCGAAACCGTTCAAGTGCGCCGTCTGCGAGCGCTCCTTCGCCAGGTCCGACCACTTGGCGCTGCACATGAAGCGGCATCTGCCCAAGACGTCCAAATGACACACAAGGAGGGGCGGAGAGCCGCCCGCGCAGCCAGCCGCACAGGTCAGTCCATACACTACCTATGCCCAAGAGCGTCGCCAGCCGATGGCCCAGGGTCAAAGCCAACTTTCTATATATATATATATTTATAGCATACCTATTTATCATGATGGAGGTTTGGTACAAAGGTGTTCGAATAAAATAAAGCACATCTAGGTACTTTTAATAGTAGCGACGACGTCACCTTGCCGTGTAATGTAGTTTTAGCACAATAACCTTTTGGAAACCACGGTGCTTCAGCCGCGTTTGACTAAAACCAGCGACACTGACTAGTGCAGTTTAGTCCGTTTGAATATAGTTAAGACATTATTACTGTAATTTCCAGGAGGAATGCAGTGAGAGCATCTTCCTGGAGTGCGACTTGGATACAAATCTGATGGACACCTTCTACGGCGCGCTGTGACGGGCGCGCGGTCCAACACGCCCCTCGCTGGCATGCGCATGTGCACGCCCCAGTTGTCTCGTTGGCATCTTGTAGTGAGCACACTTGGCAGCAGAGCTCCTGTCTCGAACTATTTATGATGCAGTGGTGAAACACGTTTGACATGAAAGTCTCTGTCAATTCTCAATATTTATTGTTAAGAAGTACCTGTCACCAAATTATCAGAAAATCACAACGTAAATTAAATATTGTTGTTACATAAAGATAAAGGGCACGGATAGGTACAACATTCAACAGCATTACCAAGGAAATCGCTTTACATTACATACCTTTATTATTATATAGGGCAGAGTCATCTATCGAGCGATCCAAAACTCGTATTTTATAATTAAGTATATTTATACTATATACATAATTAAAAATGACAAATATATTTAACGATACACAAAGTTTTGCGACACCAGTGCTAATTTTTTTAAACGCTATAGATGTTTAATTAGGCCAACATCTAAGTTGTAAATGAAATGTTATATTAAAAACGTATTAATTAGCTATTGCAGCATGGTGCACTTTAAATCATGAACGTGTACTATTTGTAAGTCCGTGGATATTCTAAAAATATAGATAAATTATAACGCGAATAGATTTGTATATCAAATGATAGGTCATATTACATCTGGTTAAAGGATCACTACACGAATCCGGTGTCTGCCACCTATGTAGATGTATCGGTAGGCCCCATCAATAGGGACGAACATGACAAACAAACGAGTCAGCTCTCAGCTATATTTTAACGGCGCGTCTGTACTTATCTGCTTCCTTCAAAAAGCTTACCATTCGCCTTATGGACCAGACTTCAGAATTTAAATACATTTGTATATAAATCACAATGTGAAAGTATTCTAGTGTGTACCTACTAATAGAAAAATTGCTCACTGCAATAGCATTGGTGTCGCTATAAGACCTCGTATCCTAAACGCTCTAAGTATTCATTAGTTATGATTAGTTAATTTATTGTAAGTTATTTCATAAGACATCAAGGAATATCCAAGATATTAATGTTATCGTAACGACGTTTATGATAAATTAAATGCATCAGTTAGTCGGTAGGTAGGTAGCTATTTATTAGTGATATTTTAATCAGACGCGTTTTCGGATCTAACGACCTGGTTACAAATTTATGCCTAGTTCACATAGATACGTGGGGATCCGTACGATCCAAAAACCTGATAAGAATATATTGCATAGTGCATAGGTACATTATTCAGTACGTAACGTAAAGTATACAATAGCCGAAAGCAGGTGGCAGTAACTCGGTTTATGACTTTTCGAAAAGAAAAGAAAAACTATACAGATCGATCAGCTGATCGATATAAAATGTATGACTGTATGTATTTTCGCCTAAATGGACAGACTCCTACTAATATTATAAACGCGAAAGTTTGTATGGATGGATGTTTGTTGCTCTTTCACGCAAAAACTACTGAATGGATTTTAATAATATAAGCTTTACAATAATATAAGCTCATACATCATAATAACACAGACGCTATAATTTATAATCCTGCGCAGACTATGTCGCGGGCTGCAGCTAGTGTAGAATAAAAGTGATACCGACACTGAACACCCTCCTTTTGGCTTACGTACTACACGTTACATTATTACTGATGTACACCCTGTATCTATCTATAATATGGGCAACAGAAAATGATTCAACTTCAGGTCGTTGTATTCGATAACGCAACTTACACTTTCTAGTCTCAATTCATTACAGATTTTATTACCAACATACACACCAAGTACACTACTAACAATTCAACTTCTTAAACGCTTTTGCAGTTAGTAAGTACTTCATATAAGTAGGTATATTTTATTTGTCGCTCAGTAGGTATATTTACAGCTTTTATTCTACTAGGCATATCTCACACGCCATTTTATTAATTACTTAACATATATGCCTACCATTTAAATAACCTATAAAATTAATGTTTTAGAGTACATAAAATAGTGTTAAATCTTGTGAAGTGCTTATATAAATCAACCTTATTGCCTCCGTCCAGTCTTACATTATGATATGAATATTCACAAGCAGTGTATTTGTGAAACTATAAATTAATAAATATACTTTGTGATGTAAAGGTATTGTAACATCTTATATTCTTCTAACGTTCATAAGAACAAATTGCCATCAATAATAGTCACTAGTGATTTGTGCTACTTGTAAGTTATGCATACTTTAAGTAAATTTTGAAAAGTCTTCTATAATAATATTATGAATATAGTAATATATCATAGTCAATGTATATTCATCTGCTTATCAAACTTAGTTGGTCAAATCTACAAACTCAAATTACATTTAGGTACCTATGTATTAAAAAATATGTTAAGTGTGAAAATGATGCAAGTATTTGCTCGGACTGATGTCACATATCATTTCAATATAAAATCAATAACCAGTAGACGAGGCTTCAAAGAAAAAATCTCTAATCGTTTAGTATCATAATCTGAAAACTTATCAAAAATATACTAGTTCTCGAGCATTTTTGAAGTTTTAGTTGTAATAATAATATAACCATAATTTTAGAATTAAAACTATAGTGAGCCATTACTAAAATTATTATATACCTACATATAAACGGATATCACATACCTACTCATATTGTTGCAGCCGTCGTTAAGATCGAAATCGGGCGAAAGACGGCTTCAACAATAAAAGTGAGTGATATGCGTTTATATATGCATGATAATTAATAACTATAATGTTGGTAGATAAAGAACCTGATGTTAGATGAATAGGTAGACTGTGCTCTTCTCGAAATAATTGCGTAAGGAATTCATTTTCGACTTTAACTTAATTCAATTAAAAATTACACGATACCTAAATAGCAATTTAAATACATTATTCGTTATAGATCTAATATTCACTTTATTCGTCATATCAAGTATCACCATGAGATCATTTGGGGGTGACAATGATTTATTGTCATCCAAAATTTAGTTGCATACAAAATTCTCCTGCATAACTTTTATGCGCATTTATGGCAGTTAAATTATTTTAGTGTATTCCGGGGATTCAGTAGTCATATCATGCAATTTATTCGTGAGATACCGAAAAACAGAGTTTCTATGGCATTAGAATATCAGCTGGAGGAGAGGGATTAATAAAAGTAGCGACGTGTGGTTCAGACAAAATGGATCATGCAGTACCTACGTATCGTAAAGATTCTAATAGTCTCATGTCAGCCCACAAGAGATATATCTACTTATGCCGAATACATAATTATTAATTCATAATGTTATATTCTTATAACTGCACCTCATTACGATCTCACTGTGGTACTCGGTGACGTAGATAGGTAAATACAGTGTACGCACAGTCTATTTATTTCTATGTATATTGGCCGTTATCGGTACAATCTTGCCACTCTCCTTCGAATTAATTTTTGTGACAATATTTTTCTTTGCAATCTATTTAGTACATTAGACTGTAATGAAAATCAATTAGGAATGTGCCTTAAAAGCTGTACTTAATAACCAAGTTATTAAAACCAACAGAACTGTATGGGCCTTAAATTGTATAGATACCGACTGACATCATAATATATTGATTAGTGAGTGTGACCGGTGTGCGTCTAACTTATTCGTGACAATTAGTTAGCAAAACCGAACAATTGCCATAAACGTGTATGTTAATGCCATAAAATTTATTTTTTATTAGAAGTCTAAGTCGTAAGGTATTTTATGTTATCTTACCTCACTCTTTTTCTGTTCAGTCTTCTATTCTTATGTATTGTTGAGAGTTTGATACAATTATGTTTGTAATCTTTTCACGTGTAATGTTACGTAATACCTAGTTAAGTATGTTGACTAAGTCACAAGATAATTTATTACCAATGACATGTTTTTAAAATATATTTTTAGTTTTAGTTTTTGTATAGTTGAGTGTAAAAAGTCGAGGTATATATTTTGATGAGATAGCCTATGTCTTACTTGAGTGTTTATTATTAATATATTTTAGGCGTTGCCAGAAGTGTGATCTACTAACATTTTGTACTATGTATGTAATTCGCATCATTTGAGGTATTTTCATGATGATGTTTAATTTTCTTGCCTAAATGGTACGAACATAAGCTAGGTATCGCTGAAAAATATTTTTTTAATACCTAGTGGCTAAAATATTAAAATATTTCGCCATTAAATTGGCTACACTGTATTTCATAATAAAGATTGGGCAATGTTCAAGACAATATTATAATCATTGTCAAAAACCCTGTTAATATTATGATTTGCTAAATCACTGTGCCATACAACAGAGCAATGATTTTTCGTATAAAATAGTTAAGTACTTAAAAGAACGACTTGCACCACAGGGGTGGGTAGAGTGTTATGTATCTACATAATTTTACTGACATCATCTAGCTTTGGTCTACCAGACAATGAGACGACGACACGGTAGGGTCCGGGCGCGATTCGCATACCGGCACAATTCGCCAACCTTCGCGTTTCGCCAACTCGAGTTTGTGACAGAAAGTACAGTCGTGAACAATAGAGGTTTCATTCATCCTATATATCGCTAAAATTCCACCTCTCACAAAAAGCTTTAAGTATTCATTATGCAAAATAAGACCGTAAAGTCTGAAAAAGAAATGTGTAAGCTGTAATATATTATATTTCTCAAGCAAGTGCAAATTATCTAGGTATATCCAGTAGCACCGCACGTTTTCCAGATTGCGTACGCTAATTTTAGTCGCCGCTAAGCGAGGCGTCCCACTCGCTCTTACGCGATGTAGCATGTATATGAGCGACAGTAACAGTGGGGTTTAGCTTTAGGACTCGGCTTAACGGCCGCTACAGAATTAGCTGCAGTATTTACTTTCAAATACGAATTATTTACTTTAAAGGCAATGGTGCAAGTCGGCTCTAGTTAAACCCACAGCCACTAGTGCAATTGTAAAGTGTTATATGGGTACTACATTTACACATTTCAGAACAAATTAAATATAGTCACAATTACATGTCGTTATTTCATTTATTTTATTATCTACCATCCATCACCTTTATTAGAGTTAATAATAATAATAATAGTCCACCAGCAACTTGCCCTTAAATACGGTCTTGTCAGTACTGAGGTGCCGTACTATCAGTACGCACCAGCGCCAGTTCTCGAAAATGGCCGTGCCACGCTCTACTGGGATCGGTCTATCATCACGGACAGGACTATTGTCGCCAATAGACCTGACATCGTGCTGATAGACCGATCGTCGCGTCGGGCAATTCTGGTTGACGTCACCATCCCCCATGATGAGAATCTCGTGAAGGCCGAAAAGGAAAAGCTAAGTAAATACTTAGACTTGGCTCACGAGATTACCGCCATGTGGGATGTGGACTCAACCATAATTGTTCCGATAGTCGTAACCGTGAACGGTTTAATAGCGAAGAGTCTCGACCAACACCTTAAGAGACTCTCGCTAGACAGTTGGGTCAAGAGCCGGATGCAGAAGGCAGTGCTGCTGGACACGGCACGCATTGTGAGGAGGTTCCTCACTCTGGGATCCTAACCTCCGGCAGCTTGGATGCGCATGCATCCCGCTGCCGGTGGGTGGCTATTTTTTATATTTATATATTTTTCTATTGTTTTTTATATTGAAATGTATAAATATATTAAATAAGAGTTGAAATAAATACAGAGAATAATAATAATAATAATTCTTTATTGCAGGCATAAAAAACCCATAAAAAATACAAAATAAATAAAATAAAGCTTACATTTGGACCTAATGGTCCTTACGTCAGTCTTAACCTACTTTCGGTTCTCGCTCCGGTGCACAGACAGCCAATGCCGAAATATTGGGCTGGAGAGGTCGTCACTCACCATCATCAGTATGCTATTGTCAGAGCTACGCAGTCTGCTCCAGAAGGAAGCAATACGAGCTCTGACAATAGCAAAGAAGTCGGGCACCCGCGCGTCAGCGAACATGCCCGAGGCGCTGCAGAAACGCGGCAGTCGCATGAGGGTGCGAAATGCATCATTGTATTGCACCCTCATGACGCTATACGATTTCCGCAGGTACTTGACCCAGAGTTGGCAAGTGTAGAGACATTGGCAAAAAGCTTTAAATAAAGTTATCTTGACTTCGTCGCTACACTTGCCAAATCTTGTATGAGTTCGTTGTAGTTATATTAACCCCAGCACCCATGCCGCCCTCAACTCTATTATGACGTTATCTTAATTTGCGGAAATCAATAATTATTGATTGAAAGTGGTGGTACGTTCTAACAATAAAATAATTTAATTAATTATAATTAATTAAATTATTTTATTGTTAGAACGTACCACCACTTTCAATTAAATTTTCATTAATTTTCGCGGAATAACGTCAAATTAGAGACAGGCCGATATTCATAGAAAGTTTTGAGCAGGAGATCTTACGACTGTCAAAATTGTATGAAATCTGACAGTACAAGACTGAACTCAAACTCAGCTTGCACTCAAAACTAAATGAGATGAATACCGGCCGAATAATAATGATTTTTCAACCTTAGTGTGTATTCGTAAATAGTAGGTATATTAACATGGCGAATCCGAGGGGAATCGATCTTTTACTAATTACCCGACTGCGCAAGAAGGAGGGTTATGTTTCTCGAGTGTATATGTATGTGAGTATGTATGTATGAGAGGGTGTAGTGAGTATATGTGAGTATGTATGTCTAATTCTTCGGCACGCCCTGCAGACTAAACGGCTTGATGGATTTTTACATATTAGGTGTCGTTAGATTGTAGGAGTGACTAGGTTATAAAATTTAATCAAACTAGTGATGCAGTCGGTTTTTTTTTGTTTTTTAATCATTTCTACTTGTTTGTGTACAAAATTCAAAAGATATAAGTACATTGCTTTGAGTCTACCTACATACAGTACAGTACGACCATCCCGCGGCGTTGTTGGCGGTATCCAAGATTACCTTCGCATTTATAATATTAGTGGGAAAGTATTTAGGATACAAATAGGTTCTGAACGATAACTGTTGCTATTGAACCCGAAACATCTAGTTCAAGTATGTACTATATGAAAGCATTCGTAAGTAGGTGCTAATCGAAAAACGGTAAGATCCTTAACAGTTTACACAAATAGACGACCGTTATCCCCCACTTTATATATAGATGTGCACTCTCGTTTGGTGACCAATTGTGTTACAGAGTTGTGGTTACAAGATGACCTTTGGGTAACCGACAAACGCTGAATATATTCGGAAGTTCGAGTGGTACTTAAAAGCAGTTTAAATTTAGTTTGACAGCAGTTCAAACATGTCCCGTAATGTGTTCTGGGTGCTTATTGCGGTATACCTGGTAGGCTCTGCGGCCATATCAGTATATCACGAAGAAGACCTGGACGACAATGATATATCGGAACACAGTGATAGAAAGGGGAAGTTATGTGAGTATTTATATTATTTATGAAAGCTGTTGGAGTGGCCTATTACTTATGTCGCAAAAAATATTATCGCGACTCATATTGAATCCGTATTAAAGATTAATAAAAACTTATTGTAAATACAACAAATAATTTAATTTCCAAAAAAGAGGGAAGTGGATGACTTGAATTGCAATTTTATTTTTCATGGATTCAAGTTTTTATAACTACAACGAACTCATACAAGTCAGTAATTTTTATAGAAACTATTTACCTATAATTGTTTCTTCTAGATGCGTTCCGATAACGAACTCGTATTGTATGGGGCGACGCTCTCAGTCCATGTATATCTAGAGGCCGTAGGGCTAAGCACTGAAAGTAAAGAGGTTTCTTAGTTTCATTAATTCCAGAATGAGCCAAAAAGATCTAGTATCATCAAGACATTCCGCTATACTTACCCCTTGTTTATAGAATTTTCTATGGAAAGAATTAGTAGAACAGGCCAGGCTGGAAGAAATCTCTTTATTAGAGATAAACTCGACTGATGTACATCTGCTTTCTTGTAATATTGTATCTGTTTTACTCTTCGTGTACAAAATGTAAGTAGATTGTTTAACAACCTTGTTACGATCTAGCACAGAGAAAAGTCTACATGGAGCTAGGTTGGGATTTTCTCAAAAAATACTCGACGAGTTCTTTTACAATTACAGAGCCTGCAATATAACTAAACTATATTTACTACGTAGTAAAAGAGCTTTTATAATCGGTCAAATAGTTCTTGAGAAAATCTGATACCTTGTGATCAGCTCATTTTAAAATGCCATATACTGTAGCGAACCTTTATTTAAATAACATTAAAAATTAAAAATAACTATTACAAAGTACCCTAAAAATATAAACTAAAGTAAAAACTATAATTATGGACATAAGGTCGGTTGAACTATTCGAAAAGTTCTACTGCTCCCCGCTGTCCGGCAGCGGGAACAAAATGCTGACGGCATTTCCCCTCTAGATCGCTAGGCTGATCCTTCGGGCGAAATACAGGCCAGCATCTTGGTCACGCGTGTGGACTCCACGAGCAGCCCCGACAAATCTTTAAAAAACTGCATCGCTCCCGGCCGCCATGGACCCAGCGTCTCTACCCCAAACGGCACAAATATGTAGCTTCTGTCGAAGCCACAATACTTGCGCCGCTTCAGGGATTCGGCCGCATATATATATATTTTTATTCGACATTTGCTGGTCAATTATCTTTGTCTGTAAACGATGCATCGTCGAAGGTAACAGTTCCCTATATTACATGTTTGTTTGCAGTGTTCCCGTTCGTGAGCATAGTCCGGTTTGCGAACACGGAGTGCTCCAGCTCGAGTTCCATGAACGGCACGTGTCTGGCGCGGCGGGAATGCAACAACCTTAACGGGACAATCACGGCCACTTGCGCGTCGAGGCGCGGCCGCTGCTGCGTCGGTGAGTGAAAGTGATAATACCATGTACAAGTGATAACACCATGTACACATAGGTTCTACAAATGTACCCAATGTGGAAGGAAACTAAGTAATTTGAATGTGCCATATAGGCTTACTATAGGCAGATTCAAATTACATTTGGTACACACAGAAACAGAAAAAAGTATACAGAGGGCCTCAATAAAGTTGACATGTTCTCAAAAACTACTGGACTAATTTTAATAATTCCTTTACAGTTACATAATTTTAACTTTTATCTATCCAACAGTGAAATAATTTTTACAATAGGTAAAGTGGCTTTTGAGAAAACTGTACAAATTTCTCTGTTAGACCGTAGACATCAAAGCACATCAAGTGTACACTTTGTACCGTTCTTATTATCCGTGTCGTAAGAGTTAAAATCGTACTGCAAGTGTTACCATTGATCTGCTGTCGTTCATACATGCATAGGTAAATAATAAATGCAAAATAAAAATTCGCAGTATCGCGATCGTGCGGCGGCACCACAAACGTGAACAACACGTACTTCACCAGTCCGGGCTACCCGTCCGCATACTCGGGCGGTCAGGCGTGTAGTATCATCGTTTACAGATGTAATAGCAACATTTGCCAGGTAAATATGCAGTTTCATTTTAATCAAAATCACATAGATACTCATAGATTCTTTCTACAGGGTGTAACAGGGTATAGGAAGGAAGCCGAATGACGGGTCTCATGAGCTCATCAGTAAAAGAACAACTTTTGATCTACGATTTTTCGATTAAATAATAAATGAATGTCCCATTCAAATCAATCGGTCGGTATGAAAATCGAAAAGTCGTTGAACAAAAGTTGTTCAGTTATCGCTACTGGACAGCCGAGCAACGCGGTTTTGTGTTTCGGCCCTAAGTTAGTATAACGTCTTTCGTTCGGTTTCGATTTCCGGTCATAAAAGTGGTTGTGTCCAGAGAATAATCACTTTGGTTAATACGAGTAATGACATTTTTGTCAGTTTGGATTAATTTGTGTGACTTTGAACTCTTCAGAAATTACCCAAAATATATTTCTTAGCCATGAACTTTAAAATGTTTTATTTCACATCAGCTTTTATATTAATATTGACAAGATTTCAATGTGTGTTCGATTACGCGAACCACTTATATTTATAACAACCACTCATACTTACCTAACTCGCACGTTTCACATGGGTGACGAGCGTAATATTTCACGTCGGTAAATATTCCAGCTTCGAATCGACTTCCTGGACCTGGTGTTGGCGCAACCCGACGGCGACGGCAACTGCGCCACCGACTCGGTGACGGTGACCGGCGGCAACACGATCGTACCCACAATCTGCGGCGACAACACCGGACAGACCATCTTCGTGGACTTTGACGGCAACACGCCGATCACGATCACAGTCACCGCGACGCTCGCCACCTCATACGCCAGGCGGTGGAACATCAAGCTCACGCAGCTGGGCTGCGACTGCCCGGGAATAGGTTGAATTACAAGTTCTTATTCACTGATGCGACCAAAAACAATTTTTTTTGCAAGAAAACACTACAAGATGTAACGTAAAGGGAGTAAGGCGAAAGGGTGTTCGTTCAGTAACGTTTCTTCTACAACATAGGTTCTAAAAGTGGTCGATAACGCCCCCATCAGGGAGGCCCGAGATTAAAAAATATAGATATTTTAAAAAGCACGACTTGCGCGATAGGTGTTAAAAAAATTGGTGGGCTCTAGAAAAAATATGTTCTCAAAGTGGGCAAAATAAGGTTGAAAATCTCTTCTACAATATTTAGATTTTCGTACGTTTTGTACCGATCAACGCCTATTACCGTTCTCAAAACGATGAAATGAAATCATGAAATGGCGTGCGTAACGCGGACAGGTTATCTTATTTGTTTGTTTTGAGTGCCGTATAATAACCCACAGATGATTCAAATACACTTTATTGTACATAAAAGACAAACAATTACAATACAGAAATACAAAACAATATGATTATGATGATGATTTGTTTCAGACATTGTTTTATTAATTTTGGAGTTTTAAAATCGTAGATTGAAAGTTTAAATAATCGATACTGAACAAATTCCCCTCGGCTTACTGTGCCCTTCCGATACACAATTAATTCAATTTAACAGAATCTCAGAACTCAGTTGTTGTTCTGATTCTGAAACCATTTGAGAGATTTAAAACGGAAACTAAACGTCGTCGGTCATTTAATAATAATCGCTTAATTTGTGTACAGCACCAAACGGTTGCCTGCAGTACTACACTGGGACATCAGGGACTATCAATAGTTTCAATTACGGGTCCTCAGCTAACTCGGCCCTCAGTGCCTCGCTGGTGACCGGCACCCGACAGATAGCCAACTTGAACTACGGCATTTGCATCAGAATGGAGGCAGGCTACTGCGCCATACAGTATTCGCAGGTGAATAGCACATACATTTACCAAAATACCTGCATGACCGGGTATGCAATATACATTCGCAATGCACTGTACTTGCTAATCCTCCTCATCGTTTATAAACAAATAATTATATATAAACAAAACAAATTGCGATCAACAGAGTAAGGTGGCCCAATTATAAAAATATATAAATCCCATCGATCAAAGATTCAAAAAAAATACAAGGTATGAAGCTTTGGATATTTTAGAAGGCAAAAATTGTAATATATTGTATATAAAATTGTATCACTCACTACCATGAGTTGATTGTTAGTAGAGTAGTAATTTCGCTAGCTAGCGACTGCCTAATAATGTAGCTCTAAAGTTCATGTTTGGTAGGATTTTTGTAGCAGCCCAATAAGCAGCCAATAGCGGAACATAAAGCCCTCCAATTATGAACATTAGAGCTACGTTATTACGCAGTCGCTAGCTAGTAAATTTACTATAGTAACCCAAGGAAATGGTACTACCTTATCCAAGTGACATTTACTTTCGTTAACGCTAGTAGAATAGAAAGAAAAATGTATGGGATTGACATTTGTTTTCTCGTTTGCAAATGTCAAACTCCTTCTATTCTCTAGCGTTAACATAAATCAAGCAAGATATGACGTTCTGCGGTGTTATTCTCTAAAGAAACTAATTAGTAAACTTTAGAGAATAACACCACTCTTCTGCCAGGGGTTGTTGTTATTTTTCTGCAGACAAGCGACGCATACTCATTCACTGTGACGGGTGACGTGGAAGGCGCCGACGACACCGTTCTGGGCACCTCCGTGGGAGCCGAGAACGACGGCTCGTGCGTCACGGACTTCGTCGTCATTCCGAACCCGTACGTCGTGTCTACGGGCGACGCTGTCGGCACAGACCGCTTCTGTGGCATTGGCTTCGTCACCGTGCAATGTAAGTTACACAGGCAACGAAGGGCTTCAGCTGTTTTTGAAGCCAACTTTCGACGTCTACAAATCAACATTTATCGTAATCCGGACCGCGATCCGCAGGGTGCGTTCAGAATTATCAGCGAAACGAAACGATTTGACTTGGCGTCAAAACGTTTCGTTTTTGCTGATATCGTGGCAATTTCAGCTTTTTTGTGTGATTCGCCTAAACTTGGATTCCGTATATCAAATAATGCTGAATTTAACACAATAAATCGCGATAAATATTGATGTGTAGACACCGCCTTACTTACTACGAACTTAGTGCTCCCGCACACGGGCCACCGGCCACCGGCCACAAAACGCCGCCACTGGCATATTTCCTGTAATTTTCATACATTTTATATGGACTCGCCGCACACGGTTGTCGCCAGTGGCGGCCACACGCTACAAGCTTCTTGCTTCTCGTCGCGGCGTTTGTGGCTGTCGCGTGTGGCCCGTGTGCGGCGACACTTAGAGTGAGCTCTCTTACAAATGTCAAATTCCATGGACAGTAGTAAAAGAGAGCTCACGCTACCCTCACGCTCAAAACTGTCTATAAATGTCGGTCTAATATTGTCCTATTCATAGTTTAACGGCCAAATTATTCCGCAGCGGGCGCCAAACCGTTCGTCCTGTACGTGGTGACGAACGGGGACGAAGGCGCCACAGCCACGACACCACCAGACGTCGCCAACAGAGGCTTTTCCCTCAACTACAATCAAATAGCATGCTGAACACATTCGAATAACGTATTTCAATATGTATAGTATTGTATAGTGTAAGATTGTTTGAAAAGAAGACTTGAATATGCGTGATTAATTTGTGTATTATTGTTTTCTTTTTGAAAGAAACTGTTTAGTTGTAAGTTTTGTAATTAGTGGCCAGTATGAAATAAAAATAGATAAAATTAATTATTTTCTTTTAATAAATAGATAACAATAAAATCACATGTGGCAATAGTCTAATTCTCTAATAATTATACATGACTTCGAATTTTAATGCAAAATAAATTAAGATAATAACTGGAACACATGTGGTATGCTATAAGAGTCATTTAGGTTATATTGGTTGTGGCGATTTAAAATATTTACTGTCTAGACATCATCTAGACATAACAATATAGCCAATAAATATTTTCATGGTACATTTGAATATAAACTTCACGATCTTCACAATCAACAGATAATTCAACGCTTATAGGACTATTAATATTATGTAGCATACCATACCAGAACCTGTACAAGTGTACATAGTATAATAATTATACCAGAGCTAAGCCTTCAGATATTAGGTTCATACTCTGTACCAGAATTCAAGTCATTTCATTATTTATAATGGCAATTTTAGTTCGAAGATCGCTGACTCAAATTCTGTGACAAAGAGTAGATATGTCTGATTTACTTATAGTACAAGTAATCCAAATCCAAGCTTGAGTGCGAAATGCATTAAGTTTTACGTATATAACTATCATTAAAACTAATAATACGATTGCTTACATTTTCCATTTTAGAAGACGCTCTACCCCGGTTTTCCATAATGTTTATGGAATGCTAATAACCATATACCTTTTAATCACACACTAAAAACGTTAAGTTAGAATAAGGCAGAAGACTTAAATCGCCTTTAGTTTCGCCTTCTAGCTAACAGCAGTGATATTTAAAGTTAGTCCACAGTTTAAGTCTTTATAACTTAACGTTTTGAAGTGTAAAAGGGACAAAAACTTGGGTTAAATTAGGTATATGGCTAACAGCATAAAAGCGCAATCTATTAAGTATTCCTGTACTTTGTATTACAGAACAATCATTCCACTACCGCGAACACCCTACATAGCCGCCGTATGAGTAGCGAGAACTCTTCCGCGTTCTCTTTCTATGGAGTGTTTAATATCATCATACCATTTTCCTATGTCGGTGTGGTTCCTTAAGTCCTGGAAGGCTCGGCAGCCCTCGATGCTGCTGAGCACCCCGTAGACGGAGATATCGGCCAGGTTTGGCTGCTCGCCGCCCAAGAACCGCGTGCCCCTTTGTTTCACAGCGGACATCCATTTGTTGGCTGCCTCATAAAGAGACTGACGGGCGTCGGTGATGTTATGTCTACAATAAAAAAATGTATAATGAGGCCCATAATGCAATGATGTAACCAAACTCCTATATCGGCCGCAGCGGAGTTCTTCAATATAACCGTAGATAACATAAAATATCACTTTGTATACATTGAAACAACTTTCACCAATAATATCCCTGAATATGGTCAACACAGATATCTTATTACACCTGCATAAGTAATCATATGATTACTGATATCAGGCTTATCAGTTGGATTAGATCAGGAAACTATGGCAAGTAAGCACGAAGATCACACATTCACAATAACGCTGAATTTTTTAGGCGATTGATATGAGTGTTGAATTACATTGTTTCCTTCAGAGTAATGACATATTTCGGATACTTATGAAATTGCGTCGCTCGCTACTGCAATGTCAAGAGCATGTTTGCCGGCGAGGTCCTAACTTCTGTGCTATCTGTCAAGGACGACTACTTTTACAGAGAGATAATGAACGTCGTCGCTAATCACAATGACCACTTGATCATCACATCATTTTTTTTTAATTTGGTAGCAATTTGTATTGTAGGTATTATTTTAACATATGTGTATTATTTTTAAATTTATATATATGGGTCTCTGAACACTGTCCTCGTATACAACATACAATACAACGTATATTGCCGGCATGAAGCAAAGAATCTAGAGGAAAACTTTAATTATTAGCCTGCCACATCTCACTGCTGGGCAAAGGCTTCCCGAATTCTTCTTTAAACAACATCTTATCTTATCCTGATTGGGTGCCAATGTGGCGGCACTTCGACCCATTGGGATCTTTTGTGCTCTCCCCTTTCCTTTATGCTCCTTCCTCCTCCCTAAAGATATAACTCAGTAGGTCCGCTATGCAGCTCATGGGAAGGAGCCTGTAGTCTTCTGGTTCCGGATAGGCCGACCCCAGGAGACTCATTCGCTTTCTAGCCAGTGAGTCACATTCACACAGTAGGTGTTTCATGGACTCCGTTTTGTCACCACAGGCTCTGCAGGTTGGAGATACAGCTAACCCCATCCTGTGCAACAGGTCGTTCGTTGCTTGATGTCCCGTTAGTGCCCCAATTATGAGCCGCATCTGGTTTCTGTTGTGTTTCCAACATACAAATTTTTAAACAACATACAAATACTCACACATCTTTTCCGTAATCCATCTGCTCCGACCCTGGCAATCCTATCTCGCTTCCTCTACATTCAACAATCTCCGTTTGTACATGAATTTTAAATAAATACAATTCTTTTTTACTATTAGTATCCTACCTAGTTTTAAGTCTCTTCGCAATGATCCACATGGCCGTGGCGCCCCCGTACACCATCAGCGCGCACTCCCAGCTCGGGAACGCGTCCCGCCATCCGCCTGCCTCCTCGAACCATTTAAAGGTCTCCAAAGCTTCGCCCATCGTTTGGTATACGTTCGGCGACAGAGTATGGACAAGGACTCCGTCAGCCCACTGGCGCCATTCGCGTTCTTCACTGGAAAACCATTTCAAGTGTTAATAATGCTAACCAATCGAACCAGCACTATCAATTAAATTATTTATATTTATATAAAACTCAACATTTGTCACACTGTGATGAGGATGTCTGTTATGTATCTTGGTCGTAGAAAACCTTGTAATATAAAAACTCATTAATGGAATAAAAATGAATAATAGACCTACTAGGTCAAAGTGACTTACATTTCGGCCGCTTTCTCGCGCTCGTCAGGTACGGGAGCATTGTGCATAATAAAGTATCTATTAGTAATCTCTGTTATCATCTTCCCCGTGTTATCAGGGTACTTGGAGACTGGATAAAATTTAATGATATTTTGCAGTGGGGATGATTTGTCGCGCAGATATGTTTCGAGCACAGATATAATGGCTGTGCTATCCAGAAGTTGCTGAAATGATATAAGAAAAACTATACTATAGTGTGTGAGAGACTGATACCTGAAATTGTAGGCTGTATTTCGATATAATAAAGCTCCTAAAACCATGTGTGATTAAAAATAGTTACAAACACATTTTAGCGTTACATCACTAAACCATTAAACTTTGTTTTTGTTATGTGATCCTAATCATCCTGTAATTTAACTAAACTGTAATTCGCTAAACCATGAATTATACTACAGTATTCCTATTCCTAAAAACCTAAACTATTACCTGATAGCCTCCTTCAACTTTGGCAAGTAATATGGGCACTTTCTTGTACCCAGACCATTTTATAGCTTGCCGAAGGACAGCATCCACTTCAACAATCTCATAGCTGATCCCGCGAGCATCCAGATATGCCCTCACTTTGCAGCAGAAAGGACATGTACGGTATTGAAACAAAACTAAATGCAGGTTGCTAGTGTCTGCATCATTGATTACCTGAAAAAAAAATTACATACCAATAAACATTACTATATGACCACTACTGAGAGTTGAACTACGAGTATTACTAAATGCATGCGGATTGAAGTGCACGTAATCGTATTGAGCAATTGCACCCGTGAATACCATGTCATTCTCAACCTTGACATTGGCAGAATCATCGTCAATACGATGGAGCTATAAACATCAAATTGGAATTGGATTGGAATTGAAGTGCACAAACTATAATTAATTAATAACTCATTGCTTTGCAAATTATGACAATGAAGTGGTGTTAAATTATTCACTGTCCACAATTTTTTCCAGCACATGTCAATACAAATTCGCATTTCCTTATATGTTATGTATATGGCGGGCTACATAGGTCAATGTTGAAGTTTGTGCTGCTTGTTTGGATTTGTGGTAATATTTCTAGTATGAAGATATGTGCCAATTAACGTCAATAGAAGGTTGCACATACTGAGAGCATTCGCTTTGTTTGGATTTTTGAGCAATCATTGCATCAGCATTTGTTACACAACACATTCTTTTACAAACCATGCATTCTATCATGGGCATGGTTATTAGAATTATAAAATAATATACATCCCTTTTTATTTTTACAGAGTAACTCCCAGTGACTATACAACTTTATTGCTCATAGCCATAAAGGAACAGCCCCTATACAGCAAGGCTATTATATTACACTCTCGTTTTAAGGGTTCCGTGCCTCAAAACGAAAAAAGGAACCCTTATAGTACAAGGGTTCCTTTTTTCCTTTAGTTCCTATAAGGGTTATAGGATCACTTTGTGGTCCATCTGTCAGTCGGCCTGTCAAGACCTTTTTCTCAGAAACGCTTAAGAGTATGAGTTGAAATTAATAGCAAATACTCTGGTATGCAACCTCATGCAGCCATGAAAAAATCAAACTCCTACGTCAACATAATCAAAAGATATGGCCGTTTATGTCGAATGTTTGCGCATATTAGTATGAAAACGCAAGATAATCAAAACCTATAGGGTACTTCCCGTTGATCAAGAAAAGTGAAATTTGGCATGAAGCTAGGTCTTATTATAGCACAAGTAAAGGAAAAATCCGGAAATTACAAATTTTTAGTTCAATCACGAAATAATTATTTTTGTGTAATTACAAACTTATATTTGCAGTTGACGCCTGGTAGGTATGTCAATGTATGACGTTATCAGTTTCGAAAACGCAAAGATAAGTTTGTCTGTAAATCTGGTTACCTTTTCATTAGTGCAAATGTTATGGTGAAGCACGGAACCCTCGGTGTGCGATTCTGACTGCCGACTCGCACTTGGTCGGTATTTATTTATATATTATTATAGTATATCGCTACAAGCATACACTAACTATACAATATACTTCTACTAATTCTTTGCATATATTTTATTATTTTGCCATCAATGAAAGTACAGGTAACATAATACACTTAGTAAGACAATAAAAATAAAACTGCCCATACCATGAGGCAAGGAATGCCCTATGGAGTAAGCCATATTTACATCGCAGACACTGCTCTTGTATCACAATTTTAGTGTCTCTGCAAATTTCCATTGTTTGAATTTTCAATAGAAGTCGAACACATAAAAACAGATGTCTCTATCTGTTGTATGACAGTCAACATATGAACAAGGGTGACCGTTCCCATACAATATATTCTTTAGGGACTCTCCATAGAGCAATACGAAATTTTTTCCTTCGTTGCTATTAATAATGGATCACAAATCGCAATGCAAACTTCGTATTGCGAAATAGAACTTTCGCTCAGTGCAATCAGTTGGTGGGCATAATCAATCGCAGTGATTTGTGGAGAACATTATAGTGAACTAAATAAATGAGTTGTAACATGTCTATTTGTTCCTAATAAGCTTATAGCGACTTAGCTGCTAATATCAAGGTACTTTGCGGATGAGCCGACAGGGCCTGCCTACAGGCATGAGGATACGTTCAGATGCGTAAACAGCCCTACTAATAATTTCTACATAAATATTATGAACGAACAGTTCACATTCTCAATAAAGCAAGTTTGAGTGAGATTAAGTTGCTATAAGTAC
This sequence comes from Tachystola acroxantha, assembly GCA_963506565.1. Classification (NCBI taxonomy): domain Eukaryota; kingdom Metazoa; phylum Arthropoda; class Insecta; order Lepidoptera; family Oecophoridae; genus Tachystola; species Tachystola acroxantha. The sequence continues at coordinate 14,413,812 of OY735870.1, read as the reverse complement.
CTTGTAATGGGGTTGATATTCTGGTGACTCTTTCAGGAAAGCATATTCTTCCTTTTCTGTCTGGGTTGGGTTTTTTTTGGTGTTTATCTTGTAATGCGTATAACCTCCATACCCTGCTCCAATGAGGACCCCCACACTTGCGCTTACTAGAGTCAACTTCATTGTCGATTTTGGCAACCGGCTCTTTGTAGAATAATATATTTTAGACAACGTAACATTATCTTTGAGTGAGGGAAGTACCACTTTTCGTATTAGCGTAAATGAAGGACGCCACATTTTTGTGTAAAATTCTATTTTTCCTTCACACAAAAAACAAAAAGGATAATATTAATCTGTGCAAAAACATAATTTTTTTTTGTAAAATTCTTCCCAGAGGGAATGGCGAAGCCAACTAGGGCATACAGCCTAGTCTGATGTTAATAGAATGTCTGAATTCTTATAAATACATACATATTATATACGAACATGACCTAACCTAAAGCTACGCACAACCCTCTCAAGCCCCTAAACGAAATAACTCAATGATCCACGCAAGCATTAAGTTATGCAAAGGAAACCTTGCTACTCTTAGCAAAACTTCACAAACACGACTTCTTTCGAGCACTCCAACTAATAGAAACATTCGCGGACATCTACTGATTAACTTAACGTGATCATTAATCACTAAATACCACGGAAAATATTTAATTAGAATTTTCACAAATATGTAGCTAATGTCGTTTCGCGCGCTTTTCAAGGAATCGCAAAAAAACATACATTCAAAGACAAAGAGAAGAGAGAGAGGAGATTTTTTCACTTTTTTTTGCAGCAGCACCAAATGACATTGCCACATTTCAATGGAGCCTTGCCCCACCTACAAAACTACGTGAACGTGAAGCTGTACCTATTATTTTGTTGGGAACTTATTACAGGTTTCATATTGTATAATCATAATCAGTGGGGTGACCGCGATTTCCTTCCAATCGTTATCGTAATCGCTTTCAGTTTGACACATGGACGCTATACATTGGTGCTATGTTTTGCAAGTTTTAACAAACGACAACGAAACGCAGCAATGTATATCGTTCAAGTGTCAAAATTAAAACGAAAACGATTGAAGTCGCGGTCACCCCCCAATACCTATCATTTTCTACTACTCTCGCAACTCCTATAGAAGAATAACAAAAGCAATGAATAAATCGCTTCGATATCTTACTATTTTCTGAATTCCAAATTAAACTGTTCTTTTCGAATCGCAACTTGTACAAACTTTATTTTAAACCAATAATTTTAATAAAAAACGGAGATATTTTAACATTTATTCGTTATCTTGTACAACTTGCGGTTGATGGTGGGGCAGAATCTGTCATGGTCATTTCGTCCTCCTCCAGCTATCTAGCTGAAAATTATCAATTAAGTTACAACGTCAATATTTCACGTCACGGATTTCGAAAATGAAGCCATTTTGCGATCTTCCATCAATATCGCATACTACATCGTCAATAAGTATTGATAAAAAACATAAAACCCATTAAAACGCAGGATCGCGTCGCGATAAATATTGATGTGTAAACGGCGCGGCGCCAAAAGGGCATGGTTGTGAACGCAGCTTTACTCGCTTCCGTCTCGAATCCATAGCCAATTTCCTTTGTTCGTCTATCAATGAATGATCTATAGATAGATTAGATTATTGTCCTCTTCTTCTTGCTTTTTGGTTGCTTGTCGTTGTCGTTCGACGCAATGCCTGTGTCAGTTTTGTTTTAGTATTTATATTGTAGACTTGAAAATGTTTTGCTATCATCGTTGCAATATTTTCAGTCAACAAGAGTGCTAAGTTACCGCTTTTGTGTTGAACGTTTAAGAATTGTGTCGGTCACGTCAAGAAAGGTAAACTAAATTGAATTATTCACATCTGGTTGTTGGCGCGTTATTGGTAACGTACAATATTTAGCCTATTACTTAGTTATCCGTGGCCTCAGTGTGTGTTCCCTGTGCAGGCGAGTAATGCCCGAAGGATGCCGTCCACGTCGCGGTCGCGGGGCTCCGGGCGCGGGCCGGACGGCGGCCCGCGGGGCCCGCACGTAGCCCCCATGTCGGAGCGGCAGCAGCTGGCGCTCGTGATGCAAATGTCATCACAGGACGCGCCACCTGGTAAGTTATTATTACATTCGTCATTTTCACTTCACATTTAGGTTAAATGTAACTTCCCGCCATTTTCGTATTCAGTCGCTCCGACTCCAGCAGAGGAGAGAAAACGAACTAGACAACAGCGCAATGAACGCGGTGAAACACCCCTACACGTAGCTGCCATCAGGGGTGATCATGAACAAGTAAAAAAACTACTCGACCAGGGACAAGACCCAGATGTGCCTGATTTCGCTGGTATGCTATTTATTGAACTCATACAACCATCTAATGTTGAACCTAAATACAAAGGTTCTTTCACATTAAAGAAATTGTGCAAACACCTAATACAATCCCAGGTTAAGCCTTATCACAGAAAATACCATGGATACATCCATTACGCTTTTATTATATACATACATGTGCCCTTATTTTTATCTAGAAATTACTTCGAGCAGAAATAACTCTTAGGAAAGGGCTTATGTATACTTAACAATAATTTATAGTAGTAGGTAATACACAAGATGTGTACAGTCTGCTCTACACTACACTCTATGATGTACTCTATTGTGCCGGGCTAAAATAAGCCTGTGTGAATTTTACATAAATCCTTGTTTCTAATCAAATAAATACATATACATTGATATTAAGTTCGACTTAAAAGTCAACAAAATGCAGAAGTGCAAGCTAAGTAACAAAATAAACAGATATCATGTTGACTCCTACAACACAGCAGTGTGTCATAGTGTAGGAGTCATCAGTCAAGGTATCCAATTAATGCAATCATATTGAAATGGTCGAGACCGGCACGAATGGAGTCTTCTCGTTGCAGAGGCCAAGATCCACTTTGGGTCATTGAGCCAGTGGAGTGAGTAAGTATTTTGAAATTGTAATGTACAAGACAATTTTCCATTTCATCATCATCAGTATACCTACTTTTGTCCCCACTATTAAGATACAAACCTTGCCTTAAATTGAGCAAGCTGGGGCCATGATTCACCACATGGGCTCAGTGCGGATTGGTGGATTACCCATAGAATTGTTATTCTTAGGCATGCAGGTTTTCCCACAATGTTTTCTTTCACCATTTTGAAAATATTCAGTAAATGTTCCTTTAAATAATCTGACCACAACTAATTTATATATGAGCCATCACAGTGCCACAGCGCCACCTAGCTCCCCATATTTTCCATTTAATCGTCATACCTATTTCCTATGTAGCATGTTAATGCTTTGTGGTTAGGATACTGACTTGCTCGTATTCACAGTAGCAGTCGAGCCTTAGGTCCTGAGGGTATAAAAACCCTCGTGCCCTAGTGAATCATGCGATTCCTGATGGATGGTGGTCTTTGATGCGACATATTGTGAAATATGTTGTAGATAACTTAATAAAATCAAGCACTCAAAGACCAGCAACTTGAAGTGCCACCTGTCCTGCATAAGGGATATGCTGGACACAAGTCGAGTGTATTCAAATCGTAAGAATCCTTGATTTAATCTCTTGGTAGCTCACTTAAGAGATGTGCTCTGAGTCGATATAAATATTGTAGGATGGACCCCACTACATGAGGCGTGCAGTTATGGCTGGTATCCCGTAGTGGAGGTGCTTGTGGAAGGTGGCGCCAATGTCAATGCAAAGGGTTTGGATGATGACACACCATTACATGATGCTACTACCTCAGGAAATCTCAAGATGGTGAAATTGTTAGTTGAAAATGGTGCTGAACCTTTCTTCAAAAATGCAAAAGGAAAAATGGCATCAGATTATGCAGAACAAGATATCCTTGAATATTTCGAGTCTTTAAAGGGTATGTTGATGAATTTTACTTTTACACACACATCTCACACTTATTGGTTTAACAACATTAAATGGTATTTATGTTTGTCTGTCTGTTAAGCTTTAACATTTGCTCAAAATGACTAATTCTAGGCTAAAAGGACTTCTAGATACTAAACCTTTATTTCACTGGGTACATCTTAATTCTTTATGTCTTACAGGGTAAATGTTGTTGCCGTTTTAAAATCCATATTAGATATTTGCCTACTTCGGGAAATGTCGTCTATTTCCCATAACACAAATAAATACGTACGAGGCCTACACATATTGATTGTGGTACATAATGAAGTAATTAGCAATGCATGTTTATACTGATAATTCAGTTAGATAAGATAACTCGAATTACAAAACAAGTATGCATTAAGTTCTATACATTGTAAGAGTAAACATATAGGCGAGTATTCATAAACGTGATTTAAAGTTACGCCACTGTTTAGGCCCCCTGTCCCTTTTTATCTTAACCTTTTTTAACGTAGTGTGAAAGGGAAACATAATTTAAGGGAAGTGAGGTTTAACTAGGTTTATGAATAACAGCAATAGAGTTATTATTGACTTGATTTCCTCCCAGCCACATTGTCCGCATTATAATGTAGAGTTTTCCGTCATCATCAGCTAAAATCTATCCACTGCTGGACCTAGGTCTCTCCAACATAATTGATGAGACAAATTTGACTTAAAATCCTTTCTACACTAGATTACATTTTATAATATGTGATGATTTATCTTTAGTACTATAATGTATAGTAGGTACCTATAATTTTATTTTTACTCACTCATATAACCATGTGACACACCTGAGTTACCCATTTTTGCCCTGAGATATTCCAAAGCGGTGGCAGTACCAGCATCTGTAGGAGAGTCGGACACGAAGGTGACGGACTAGGTACACTTACCAAATATTAAACGAAAGATACCCTAACTGGCAGTGATATAATACTAGACTCTGTGTAACTGAAAATAAACATCATACCTACGCGAATTTTGAAATAAAAATGCAGATCGAAAAATGCTATTTTTTCACTGAAAAACAAAAGTATCTTTAAGGCACTACAAACTATTTACGGTCGTATTGTATATACAATGCATGGCATACCTACAATGAGAAGGGTACAAAGTCCGAAGTGTCAATTGATGTGCTATTGTTAGCGTTAATAAAAGACTAGAGCTCTTCATGCTGTCATTGCATTTCTAAGAATTAATCCGAAGGTTACTACGACGCCGTAAGGGTATTCTGCAATACCTCACTCAATGATAATTGTTTAATACTGTACTTCTATCCTACGCAGACAATTTGACATTTAAATGAAATTACATTTATTATATAGGTAGGTACTTACCTATTCTATGCAATGACTCACACCTCCGTACACAATTCATTATTAGCCTCAGGACCGCGCAGGTACAGCTACCTGGCCGTCGAGTGCTAACCTGGAAGATGGTGCCACTGATGCTAGAATTTGAGATGGTAGACTCACAATTTGAATGCCACAGTCCTGACGCTAATAATTCATTCATGCATTCGTACGCCACACTACCAAATCAAAATATAAAGTATAGGTAAATATACTCTTCGGATTTAAAGTTATTTTAAGATATTTCTAGGATCCTGCAAAACATTTCTTTTTTGTATTTTGATATTTAAATTTATACTTACTTCATGTCACGAGTATACATATATGTATACTTTTTGTACAAATTTTGTATGAATGATTGATTAGATTACCTATCGGCTATCCCCATTAGGTCTAACATCTCTTAATTTTTTATTTGTATTGTACCTAAACTTTCTAATATAAAAATATACAAGCGTTTTCTTATATTGCGGAAAATAATATACAATCATACCTACTTTATAGTTGTTTAATATGATCTAAGCAAATAGTACCTTTGCGTTGCGCTTTTAATACCTATATGGGGAAAAAATCTCGGTCAGGATTCGAACCCACGACCTCGCTATTCTGTGGCACGGGACAATAAAAAGCTTTTTATGTTATTTAAAAGATAGGTCCTACATTATAAAGCTACATTAAAAACTGTGGAGGTAAGTAGATGGTACGCCCATTCTAATACCACTAGCTATTTCTGGTATATATATACACATGTATGTACGATTTGTACGTCATTAAAACAAAATAATCAATATAGGTATAACTAAACACGACAATCGCGCATGCGCTTCTCGATCTCGTACCCCCCCCCCCCCCCCCCCCCCCCCCCCATCCCGTCCGCTAGCGGCTCTTCACCCCCGCCCGTGCCTCGCCCCAGTTCATCGTATGATCGTACGAATGATGAGACTGAACTTCGTACAGAAGGTCCAGTTGCGCATTGTGCTGTTACGTTCCTTTCGACGGTTTCGCGCGTAATTGAGTCGAGGTAGTACATTACATACTAAAGACATAGTTTATATTTTGAAATGTTTGTGGTTGTAATAGTAGGTTTAAATCTGTTTTGGGGAAAATATTTATAGGTTCATACATACAAAGAACTATCGATCAGTAATCTGACGTTATTGTAGTTTGTGGTCATGCCGATCATACGCGGAGTTGTTTGGTCAAATTACATTTCCGTGCAATAAAATTATTCTCAACATTTTACTACATATCTCGAGTTTTTGTTACAAATCACAATTTTCATAACATTTTATGTGTAAAGGAACGTAATGGGGCGTGTGTTGCTGTCATGGCCGCTTCAGCGACTAACTTCGTTGCAGTTTGGTTGCGGTCTTGTGGACCGGACCGACTAAAATTATTTTAAGATTTTTTTGTACGTAAGGAGTAAAAATTAATAACCGTGGCCGAAGACGTGAAATGCAAAGGAGGACGCCCTCGCACAATAAAGGGGAGTTCATTTATTTTTTTACAAAATTAACGTTAAAATACTGTTTGCCTACAGTGGCTACCACGGCCGTGTCATGACCCCCATATTATTTAGCAGATAAATAATAAAGACCTGACGTGACAATCTGATTATATAGAATAAGAAGAATGTGCTGGGTGTACATATTGGGAATAATGATTCATCGTTTAGGTGTTTAGTATACTTGGTTTCATTGCATTACATTGTTAATGTACTCAATCTGACTCAAATCATCAATGAAAATGGTATTTCGTTCTGTATCTCGTTAATTTTCTTTGCTAACACACTATGCCAGGTTATCTGCCAAATGGTTCAAAGTAAGTTGTATCTGAATTTTTCTTTTCTGTGGTCATTTATCAAAAATTTAGTCTGATGTGTCTAGGTACACAAAACCTGTTTTTATTTTATTACATCAATTTGCTAAATTTGGCTGGTATACAATTTCACTTCTTTGTAATCATTATGTTGGTCATTAAATACAAATTAATGTGGGTATACTGTGTGATTCTGATGTAAATAAATAGATTTAAAATAAAACTGTGCATCACTTTCCATAAAAGCTAACCTCAAAATGTTATGTTAAGAGGCTAACAAGCTTGATGAATGTGATGACAATTTTTCTACATTATGCAATTTTTTTTAGTAAATTGTACATAATAATATAAATAAATGAATGTACTTTTCATACCAAAGTGAATTTCATGATTTTGTTTAAAGACTTACCTGAGATCCCCACAGGTATATAAAAGTCATTACATACAAAATACAGAATTGGTAACACATTTGATTTGTTACTTTATTATTTATTTAAATTAAAATATTGTTGACAGCACTTCAACCTACACAAAACCATTGCAATATAGGCCATGTTAATGTCGCGTATACATGCCAGTGTATTACACTTGGTGTGCTTTAGACTTTAGATATACATATGTACTTTAAAATAGTTAACATAAAGATTACAATATCATTATGTTATGTGTAACATCAATTTACAAACAATAGTGTTCCAACTAAAATTAGTAATAAAGTCCTACCATCACAATAATAATAAAAGCAAATGAATATTGGGGTAACAAAATTAGTTGGGAAGAAAATGTATTAATGATCTATTATTTTATCTTTTTAACATCATCTATCTTAATTAGGAATAATAACCTATATATAGTACCTATATAAATATTTAATTTTGAATAGTCATTCGGCCAAATTTTTTATTTTCTTTGTTCCTACACTTAACCAATGAAATGTCTGAAAATAGTTCTATCTTTACACTAAAGTTAAGATTCGATTATCTATTAAAACCTTTGGTCCAATCTGTACTCATAATTGACCACTGCATCACATCCTTCTAGTGACTAGTGTTTCTTGGGTTAACATACAGACATTGAGTTTTATAAAAGATAAATAGAGGATAGAAGTAGATGGATACCACTGTAGCTCACATAAGGTCGTTAGGTTGCAACAACCGAAATAAAATATGCGTTAACCCATTAGCTGTCGCTGTACTCAAATGAGTACAGTTATATTTTTTAATATATATCAGAATTTAATAGATTTTTCTGACTTGATTTTTTGAATTCTAATAAAGGGTAATATTGCTTCCTATATTATAGTAACAAAATGCGGGTAAAATTAAGTTTAGTGTGATTTGGATTTACTAACATTCGCAGTTCTACGGATGACGGAGTTAGGTGTTTTGTATAATCATTCATATTTTTGTTCAGTAACCTAATATCATAATTAGTGCTGAATATAGTCGGAAACATTGTTATCTGTAATGTAAAAAATCATCTGCTAACGAATTGTTTATATTGGGTGACTTTTGTGAAGATTTATACAACTGTACTCAGTTGAGTACAATGGCCACATTGATATCAGAAATAACGGGTTATGTTTCAGAAGGTTCAACCATGAGACGAAGACGTTTCAATGCTGCTGATAATGCAGAAACCTTCAGAAAGCTATTGAAGCTATTTTAGAATTGTTCCTAGCACTGGTAGTAGGCCAAATTGGTCCATATGACTTTGGCGTAGTATATTCAGCCTTTCCAGGTTTCCTTAGTACGATCACTGTGGCTTCTCCCCAGTCACATTGGTCGTACTAAGGAGTGGTTGGGGAAAGACCACATTCAAGGCATTTGTTCTCCAGTGCTAGGAAAATCTCTGGGTCCAGGGTTATGGCCTCATGAGACATATCTGACGTCAGGTCATCTAAGCCTTTTCGCAGTGAAACTATCGACTGCAGTTTCAGTTCTTTCATGTTGATAATCATGATCCTATACGTTCATCAGGTCAGCAGCTTGCTGTATCTCCAGGAGTTGCTCATTGTCCTCCTCTTTCAGCTCATCCGGGTAAAACGTTTCCGCCAGCAGCTTAGCAGATTTCATTTGGTTCAATGTAGTCCCATCTCTGACCAAAGGCAGAAAGTTCCTGTTTAGTCGTTCTTATCACTCTGCAATTCCCTTCCCATAATTCTTCCTTATCCCTGTTTCTCGCAGAATTCCTTCCAGCTCGATATCTGAGCTTTCTTAGCTTCACTCTTTTTCTTTCAGGTACTTACCGATAACTTTCTCATCGGTTTTGATTATGTAGTTGCTGGACATGGGTATTACTAATGGTTGGCGGTTGCATGTTCTGAGCAAAGACCGTATGGATTGAAATTGAGGAGCAACTACGTTGCGTTACTTGTCATGCTAGAGTCAGTTGGGAGTGCAAGAAATGTCTAAAAATACATTGCGGCGAAAAGTATTGCTTCGAAAAATTTCACCCATAAGTGGCCAGTGTACTCATTTGAGTACACCCCCTAAAATCCCCCCAAAACCCAAAAATATCAAAATATTTTTTTGGATATGTTTTCTTGACCTTTTATATTACAATAATAAGTAATTTGTATGAATAACAGGTTCTCCATTTCTGTTTGGCCTTTAATGGGTTAATAAATAAGTTATTTAGGTTATTTTAATATTGATAACGTTTTCATAGATTCAGATCTTTAATAAAATGTATCCACCAACAGATAATAACGTTAGAGCAGCACACGTCAGTCGGGCGAGGGATGACAGCCTCAAGAAAGGTGGCAATGCTATTAGCAACTGCGACTCCACTAAGCGGTCCAGCATGGATTGCCTAGCGCAGGGCGAACACCTCGATGGAAAGGAAGCCATTGCACAGGAAAAGGGAGCTAATGAAAGGGATGGTGAGTTTATCTTGGCAATGCACCAAAGAACATGTATTAAGATTGGTCAAGGAATAGAGCACTATTTCCTGTAAAGTGTATTTTACTCGAAAAATGGCTGCGAAAAGTGTTGGAAGTTAAGTTTTTCATTAAATAAACAAATTCCCAAAGTTAGAAGAATAGCAAATAAAAAAATAATGGTTTTAAATCCAAAATCTCCAAAGGGTTTTGGGAATCACTTTCTCGGATCCCATAGTACAGGGAGTCCTAGTTTGGGAGCCAGGAACATTATTGTCTGTATTACTATTTGAAACTAAATAAAATATTTTTATAATATTAATCATCATCAGTCTATTTATATTGCCCCACTGCTCGGGCACAGACCTTCCCTTACATCGAGGGAGCTATGGCTACGCGGCCCAGTGCGGATTGGCGGATTTCACATGCCTTATATTTTTTTTTTCATCTATGGCATGTAGGTTTCATCAAGATGTTTACCTTCACCGTTTTGAGAGCACTCGGTAAATATACGCAAGTTTTTCCGTCGAAAAAACTGAGGATAACAGCTGCTCTGGCTGGGAATCGAACCTGGGACCTCCGTATCGCAAGTCCGTTGACCCAACCACTGAGCCACCATATTAATAGCTCAATTAATTTATTCTTTACAGCCGAATTTGTCAAAATACATTTTCATTAATGAAGAGATTGTTGATTAAGCGAAAACGGTCCCACGCAGCAAATTTCAGTTCATCTGTCCATATGGGAAACGATTATGAATTTATATAAAATTAATTGCAGATGGAGGCCAGGTAAGCAGCGGCGTCGTGTCATCGACGCAGGATGAGACCGTCGGCAGTAGCAAGAGGCCTTACGTGGACGACAGCCAGGAGGCTGAACCTGCCGACGAAGAACAATCCAAGCGGAAGAAGAGAAAAGATAATGAGGATAAAGAGCCCATGGCCAAGCCCGCACCTGTGGCGAGAAGCGGAACGGGACGGTACGAATCGTGCTTAAAATTGCTTTGACCTACTTTAGAAGTAACCTTATGCTCAGAAATGTGACCCACAAGAGTAGATGATGTCTTAACATTTATTTATAAATTAACGCCCAGATGCTCTTTACAATGTATTTAAATGCGCCCACTTCACATGGCTATTCGTATTGGATATTGGATGTTTGTCGTATTTGTCAAAATATTTGACGTACATACAAATATGCATATACAGACAAATATGACCGTCCACACTTGATAGCCAAATATAAACACTCAAACATCGGCGACAACGCGCGCGCTTTATTGCCTATTTGACACATTGATGTGTGCCGAGCGAGATACCCTCAAGCGCGCGGATACGCGTGTTTGGTATTGGTTGTGTTTGTCGAATAGGCAAATAAGACGAATATTGTGTCGCATATACTATCCACACATGGAAAATATAACAAATGTGCCACCATAACAGAACAGCGACATAAATCCAGACAAACATTTTGCGTATAAGAGTATGTATAGTTTATAGAATTAATATTAATAGTGAGGTATTCCTGGTTGGTATGGTCTGGTTGGCCCTCTTATGGTAGGTATAATGTTTATGTGTACTTGTCTGGCTGGCATAGTACAGGAAAGTTTAGGTCATGCATGCATATCTTATAAAAAATGTTTCAGAGAAAGAGATAATTTTCCCATATATCCAATTTGGCGTCAATTCCAAGTTCTGTAACTTACTAATTAAAATAATAATAATACAGTTTTCCCAAGATAACTAGATGATTTTTATCAATATTAAGGAGCATCACCTTTACCATGTGTCCATAGTATCCTGACTGGTACGAAGCCGCCGGGTCCAGCGAGCAAGACCGGTGTCGCGCCGCTCAGCAAGGGCGGCGCCGGCCAGAGCTCGGGCAAGGGGGGCGCGGGCGGCGCGGGCTCCAAGGGCCAGCAGGCACAGGGGAAAGGCGCAGGAGGCAAAGCGAATGCACAAAATCAGGTACTGTATCAAACTTATTTACTGTTATTCGTGCTTAACTTACAGTTTACTTATTCACTTACATTATGTGTATGCACCTACAATCTACATCGCAATCACACTCACAGTAGCGCAAAGAATTGACTCCTCAATTTATATTTACACCACTTTGCAAGGAAACTAGGTGCCAACGCTGAGGAGAAAAAGTGGGAAGAATGAAAGTTCAAATGCTGAAAACAGCACACCTTTTAAAATAGTAACAATTACTTAATAAGTAGGTAATAACATAATTATTTGGAATTTAGCTACCATACCAAAATCTTTCGGCACATATAAATCAAACCAAAAGTGAAGAAAATATGAAGACTGTAATTGAGGTTTAACCACATATTGACATTTTGGTAGTTGAGTGGTTTCACTAATAAAGTTGTTCCTTATAAAGGGCAAGGCTGGCGGAGCGAAAGGCTCGGCGCTAGCCAGCAAGCAGGATAGAAAGAGTCCCGTGGCTAGTCCGAAGTCCCACCAAAGCAAGGACGGCGATGACGGTGACGACCAGAAACACCATGAGTGCGCGCCCAAGGTGCCGCCGCTCAAGATCGTGATTCCGGGCGGTGCGGGGGGCGCGGCCGGACGCAACGAGCCGGAGGGTGACGGTAATAAGTTCGATAAGTATCAAATTAAATGATTTACATTAACTTTAACAAATAGACATAAGGATATTGAAGCAAATGGAAAAAAGCCGACCTTGGCATCCGTGGCCTGCACTTCGACGAAAATATCTCTCATCTTTAGATTTTCGCTCCTCAACACGAAAATCGTAGACATAAATTGATGGGCAAATGTCAAATTACAAATCAGTTATTGGTATTCAGGAATTAGAAAGAGACTTATTGTTAAGCGACATTGATGTCAGCGAATTTGATGTCAATGGCTGCTATCATTGTTTATACACACTACGTTTTTCTGAAGAGAGGCTGTCTTTCAGTGCGCCGCGCGCCGTTATAAATTTTAGGTATAAAGATTAACAAACCAAGAAAAGGAGTTATACTGATTAAACCACGAAGTATAGACGTGGATTAGAACATAACAAATGCGTAAGAAAGAAGTACAGTTGAGTAGCTTAGTGTATTTGTATATCCAATGTTGTTTATGCCAAAAATTGACAGTATAGTTGACTGTGCAGGCGGTTCAGGCCAGCGCGGCAGCGGCAAGGGGCGGGGCAGCGCGGCCACACTGCCCTACATCATCCCGTGCACCAGCACCGACGCCGGGCAGACCTCGGACAGCTCGGACGGCAACTCGGACGACAAGAGGCCCGGCGACGGCTGCAAGGTACACCTCGCACTACTCGTTCTACGTTGTATTACCGCCGGTTTCATTCGTAGCTTTAATTATCATTTGTGATGTATGTTATTTATTATTCTTCGGTCGCGCACGGCTCCTTATTTCCATTGACATTCATGGTAATGATCCCAGTTTACTGAAAAACTATTTTTCCTCCCAAGGCTGGACAAAGAGTCCTCCGTTCGCACAGGACGAACGATGGAGAGAAGGACAAGGAGAGGACGCCCCCGGGGACGGACGGCCGCTCCGGCACGGGGCAGTCCCACTCTAGTTCCAACAAGAGCCCGCCACCTTCGGGCTCTGTAAGTTACTTTTTAGATTACTGGTATTTTAGATGTCAACAATCTGATATGCACAGATATTGATATGTAATAATCTACCCATGTAGTCAGAGCCTCCAGTGAGATGTATGATCGAACGGCGGACGTGTTTGCTCATGCAATTCGAACCACGAGTGTCGTAGGGTTAGGTCTGTGTAGTAGTCGACGAGCATAGTGTAGTCATGGTATGATTCAATTTATTAATAAATAATTTCGTTGTTTTAGGGCCACGATAATGAACATGCAACCTCTACATCTGGTAGCGCTAGTGGAAGATCAGAATCAGGTAAGAATTAGAATTATATTATAAAATAATATATGTTGGAAGAAACTCACCTCCTTTCATGTTGTACTCTGATACTTTAAGTGCAACAATAACGTGAAATTGACACCCTTCAGTGGAGTACTAGGTTAAGGGGATCTAATGCTAAATCCTTACCATTGTTGCAGCGTCCACATCTGGCCCTTCCGTGGAGCTGCACCCTAGGAAGCGCAAAATCAAAGCTTCTAAGGACAGCCACCGCGACCAATCCAAGAGCAGCGATACGACGCCAGATAGCAGTTCCGTCGCACACAACATCACCCATTCCAATCCATACCAAATGTATATTCACATTCGTAAACAAGTGAGTATATTTGACCTAAAAGTATAGATGATTTTCATGAAATACGAAAATTCTAACACTGATTTAATTATATCAACCCTGGGTTAAGTACTTATACCCTTTCCAATCATTTATATTCTCGATGACAGCTCCCTTAGAATGTAACTTAACTGCGTCATGTTACGCAAAAGTAACTTTTAAATGCGAGGTATAAAAATATAACAACTGCCTAATTTTGTTCCTTGATCCCATATAATATTCATCTAAGACAAATTGAGTCCATATGCAGTAGTTTAAAAAAAGTACGATTAATAACAAATGTTTTAAGTTACATTCTATGGCAATCAAAATAGTGATGTTATGATTGAAATATCGATATTGTATCGGTATTTATATTGAACTAGAGGTGTTCCCGCGACTTTGTACGCGTTGTAATTTTTTTTCCGAGATATAAAGTAGCCTATGTTACTCGGAGATAATGTACCATTCTAACGGTGAATATTTTTTTTAAGTTTGTCTAGTATTTTTTAGTCATATCGATATCGTACCTACTGATCACTTATTTGGTAACAACACTATAACTTTCAAACTAGATCTGTCATCGAGAAAATAAATGATTGGAAAGAGTATAACCCGAGAAAACGCCATACATTTTGCTCGGGTCAAGTTGCTAATTCTAGAGTTATCTTATATTGCAAGTGGGGGTTACTTACTCTATTCTATTTTTATTTATTGGCTTCTCCTTATATTAAAGATGTCGCCAATGTCAAGCCATTTAAAGTAAACAAAGAAAAAAACAATACAAAAATAATCCTCCATTCAAAACTGATGGCGGATTCGTCATTTATTCTACCTTATAAGGAATCTATGTATTAAATTGACCCATTTGTTATCAGATCGACCGCCGCCAAAAGGGTTTGTTTCCCGTGAAGCCCAAGCCGCCGAAAGACTTCAACAAGTACCTGATGAACCGTTGCACGTACACGCTGCAGAGCAACGTCAACCCCGAGCCGCAGGTGGAGGTGCCGCACAACATGCCGCCTCAAATGGTCAACGAGTTCCTCACTCAAGACAAGGAGAGGTCACTGTTATTGCTATATATTATGGCCCTGACCTAAGTTAACTAGCGCCCCTATTTCAAAAATAAAATCTTCCAATATAATCAATTTTATTAAAAAGGCCCTTATTGATAAAATACTTTACCAATGTGCGTTATTGAGTATTACATCGGTGTTTTTATATTTTCAACAGGACGCGACTTCGGATACAACATCTGGTAGAAAAAGAGAAGCTTGTGTTGGCAGTTGAACAAGAAATTTTAAGGGTTCACGGCCGTGCCGAACGGGCTGTGGCTAATCAGGTGCTTACTAATTTCTATTAAAGTTCTACGCCTACCTAAAGTTATTAGGCGGGCGTGCAATCGAACTTCGAAAATATCAATCAAGTCGAGATATTGGAATCTGCACTGTAAAATCTTGGAAGATGCACATTTGATCTAACCGTGGCGAAAACTGCAACTGTACTTTACGAATGTTTTCTCTTTGCTTGAGTATGCATTTTGTCTTTGGCAGGCTCTTCCGTTCTCTGTGTGCACAATGTTGCGGGACAATGAAGTATACAACGTGCTAGCACCTGAGCAAGAAGAGAAGCGGAACGCGCAGCGGTCCAGGTGCAACGGACGTCAAATAAACTCCTGGCTTCAGGAAGTCGACGATAAATGGGAGAAAATCAAGGTAAATTATTTAACATCCAATTCACTAATTATATAGGTAGATACATTCGGATAGCGCGACTCGAATTCGAGGTGCTTAGTTTAATTACACTATGAATTTTAATCGTAGACACATGACATAAAGCGAGCTAGGTGGCGCAGTGGTGTGTGTACTCTGGACTCACGATACGGAGGTCCCAAGTTCTATCCTCGGCCAGACATGCACCAATTAATTGTGTTTTTTATTTATTTATTCGAAAAACTTGATATTACTTACCACACGCTCTCGAAACGTGGAGACAGTGGTTGTTCATAGGTACTATTGGTAGTGATATATATATATATATGTTTGGTGTTCACAGGAAGGAATGCTCCGGCGTCAGCATACCGAGGCTGAGACTCTACACGCAGTGCAGATGATGGGGTGGGAATGGAAGCTGAAGGAGCTCGCAATATGCGATTACAAGACTACGCCCAAAATCGACCCATCGCACGTACCACAAATACACGTGTCGAATTTTGACTTGCCCGCTTGAATTTTAAGTTCATATTGCCTTAATTTCATGTAACGCCAGTTCACTACAAGTGCTGGCATATATAAATGTAACTTATGTTATGTTTAATAAGTAATTTAATTACTATGATCTATCTAATCACATTTTTAACATCTATTGGTAATGCAACTCAAGCGGAGCTACAAAATTTAATCAATTATAGCTTTAATATCGACTGTCGTCGACCTTCCTATTGGATTCTTTCATGCCCTTGTCATGATACGATGATTCTTCACTTTTTTAAACATTACATCTTTATAGTACATAGAATTCTCTGTTACCATGGCATGGATAGAAATTGTCTTGAAATCATGTTTCAGTGGAGTAGAGGCGTTGAGAGTACCGCCGTTCCCATATAAGATGCCGCGTCCACGTTAAAATTTTATTATTAAGTCAGTCAATACTAAAATATACGTAACTCGGCAGAGTTAGCACCACACATTAAATTGTCTGAGGATATTACTGAAACTTTTGAAAAAATTTACAATTTAATGTCACAAGTCAATATTATACCTACCTGTGAGCTACGTGCTGGAGCTACGTCACATAATTGTGACATTCAGTAATTTGACGATTATTACTGATATCAAGTTTGTTCCAATGTGTATTGCACCATTTAGTATGGAAAAGGCGACTCCATTTTCGGCTCAATTATCATGTGAAGTATAGTACAATTAACAATTCGATTATTGTCTCGTATCTCGTAATATATACCTATACTGATTTATAATTTAAACAGTCGAGTGTGATTTTTGACTATACAATTTATTTTATTTATCTGTGTTGTACAATAGGCCTATAAAAATATTGGGTCTAAAGCCGAGGCAAAATATGACTGGATACTCGTCCACGCGTTGACCTCGACTCGGACCGTTAAACTTAGTTAAACAAGTGAACTTGGGAGATATTCGTAAATCATTGACAACTCGAGAAATCAGTGATTCTACTTTCAAACATTACTTCTAGAAACAGACATTAACATTTTGCCGTTTAACCGGGGGCGTTGCCATGAAGTCTTATAGCAGGATTACTTTAATAATACTTTGTTATTTCGTACCATGACGACTTTAAAGATAACTTATTAAGGACGTCATGGTATGAAATAACAAAGTATTATTGAAGTAATCCCGCTATAAAAGTTCATGGTAAGGGTCCGGTCATTTTGTGATGAATGATGAACAATTTTCGTGTTTCATTACGTGGCGCTATTTACCTAAAAATACCAACAAGACGAGTATACTCATAGTAATAATTTCAGAGTTGTTGATGGTTTACCAGACCTTCCATGGACAACTTGCCCTAATTGCTCTCATGAATTTTATATTGCCCAATTTACATGATAAAAGTATTCAGCGTTTATGAAGGTTCTTTAATTCATAAAATGACATCATAATTATGGATATTAATACTTATATCTAGCGCTTTATATATATTTATTATATCAAAAGTAACCTTATTTTATAAATTGTATAATTTTAGGTGTAACACGTTTTGTTAGTTATATAACAAATCGCATCAGTCCCAATTATATTTATATGAGGTACGGCTGATATTTGCTAACTTGCTGCTATTTATTCAGTATAAATCCACTTTTACTTATTGGATATTTGATCCTTATTTCTATGACACGATATAGTACTGGGAATATACGATTATATCTAGGTCATCTATACGAATATCTTATTAGGTTCCAAACCAAACCTGACCGTACCCATTACAAGACCAAGCAAGCCCCTCTACATCTAAGACTTTTACTAATTATAGTTTTAATTTTTTATTTTTACTAATTATAGTTTTAATTTTCAAAAGTAAAATTTAAATGTATGCCAGAAATCAAATCTTACATAAATAGCATCATTATCTGTGCATCATTGTCTAAAATTAATCAGGCATTTGAACTGAATAGGGAATTTGGTCTATATTTTTAATTTTTGGTCACAATCACAACATGGATTTTCAATTATCACAATATGACATATAGTATTATAATTTTTGATAAGATTTATTTACGTTTATCTTATTTTAAGAGGTTTTTTTTTAATATTAGGAATCTTATGTAAACATTACTTTTATTATCGTTAATTTGGTTGCCACAATGGAGTGGAATTATAGATCTCAATGAAAACCTCCGTTTTATTTCACCTGATGCAATGCCAATTTTATGCTATAGTACTATAGACTCAAGCTAGACCACTGGCTAGCAAAGACAGGATACTGCATGGATGTATTTAAGTTTTGCAATAAAGTCGGATGGTTTACCACTTACAATTATAATAAGCATGCTAATTATTTTCTATTCCATTCAAAAAGAAATGCATGTCTTTTTAAAAGTTATATTTATTTACAACCAAAATTACATACTTGTTTAAATAGTAGTCTCACTAATCTATCTACATAATAATAACTACATAAAAATGACTGAATCTTATATAGCCTGGGCATCCATTGTATTCCTTATAGGAGCGGAAGTTTTCGTAAGAAATAGCGATGCCACATGAGGCCTGTACATATCGAGAGAGAAAACCATGTGACAACATATGAAAGATGCTCATTTCTTAGAGTCACACGGGTTTGATTGGGCAGGGGCCACCCTTCGGGAGGATCGGGGATGCCTCGGGCATCTAACCACACAGGCGCACAGCCAATATGGACGCTCATTTGCTCTAGGTCTCTGAAACATAAAAGTATAAACTGTCACTTAAAATTTTGCAATACTGTGGATGTCTTTTTTGTTTTGTTGTTTGTTCCAGTTAGCTGGGCAATCAGTCTAGAAGTCAGGCTCATGCTAGTTTATTATAAATGCAACTCACCTGTAGAACCATGAACCTTTCTCAGGATGGTTTTTGGGCATAAATGGTGCTCTTTTTTCTGTCAGTCTTACTACGCCAACTAATTGCACTTCATCTTTGATCAGCGAAGGCTGCCGCTTGTCCTTAGAGCGGATACTTTGTGGCACCCAGCCTCGATTTATCAGGATGACTTCTCTGTAAAATGAACGTTGAAATCAAATGAAACTGTTGGGGAACAAACAACTGGACCCTCAGTGCCCAAAACAACTGAATGGAGACAGTTGTGGAAGGTTTACATGAGGCATTTGGTAGATGGTGTATTTAAATATTATTTTATTTGTAATTCCTCTTACATACCCACTATGTGACAACTGAAATGGAGTGATCACAAGCCATCCTTGGTTTGTCTTTGGGTCAGATATGAGAGATCCAAACCGGGCTGAGATTGAATCATTATTAATAAGTGCCCGTGGTCCGATTAGCATCTCCTTGTCATGTAGGAACTGGCCAGACACCTTAACTGGTATGTATTCCATTTTTTGTAACGCCTCAAAACTAGAAAAATAAGGATTACGTATATTATATACTACATTCAAACACCCTCGCCCATTGGTGTCAGATGTTCAAATTTTCTTTTCTTACTCTTCAGGGATATCCACAGGTATGGAGTTGGACTTTGACTCCAATATATCTATCCGCTCCAGTTTCCATTGCAGCCTGTACACCTGCCAGCAGCCCAAAGTGAATGAGCCTACCGGTATCATCTGCAGGAAAATAATACATTGCAGGTTACTTGACATGGTAGGTATTTAGCCAAAGTTAATAAACAATTCTTCCACGACACAGGGTATCCTAGTGTGGGGACTAGTGAATTTGTATCTAGAATGTAAGTATCCAACGTACATTAATAAATTCCATTTCAATGATACCACTCACTTCAAACTAAGTATCCAAGCGATATGTCGCTTTATTGGATGCTGTTAAGGTATGTTTACAAAGATTCGGCTGGGACTTTAGTTGGTCATAATAAATTAATAACCAATACATCATCCATAATTATAAACAATGCCGATATTGTCGGGTTTGAATGTATTTCCCTAATTAAATTGTATACCTATTTTGTTTTAACCAACTCCTCGTGAATTAAACAGTTATTCGTCCGAGTAAGTCAGGCGAGTTGATAAGGGAATGCGATGCGAGTTGTATAGGGCGCAAAGATTTTTGTATATAAACCGAATTTTGCACCATTTTACACGAATGTATGAGAGTGATGGTTCTATCAGAAAACATCAAAGTAAATTACATACCAGTAGCAACCATTTTAACACTTCGCCGGGTTCTTTTTTCTGTCGTTTTTGTGCCTTGAGGAAGTTTGCTAAGGTCGTATTTAGTCTTACTTTGTTTACAAAAACCTTTTGCGGAGATTTTTTAGAAACAATGGCATAATTTCGCGAGGTTATACACAAACTTCTTAACATTGCGGTTTTGTTTATGTACTACGATTTGTTGATTTTATCTCAATGTTAAAATTATTTATTTACTAATATTTTAGCTTTCTTTCCTTTTTCCAGATTTTAGAATATACTTCACTTTTATATACCTACGTGCGTGCCGTGCAAAAAATAACTATAGAGAATATTCCACAGATTACCCCCGGAATATTCTACGATTTTTTTTAATATATAAAATAAAAGGCAAGGCTAACTGCTAACTAGAGCATACAGCCTTGTTTTAAATACATACATATTTAAATATGAAGATAACCTAATCTAAACCTATGCACGTAGTGCGTATAAACTCTTATTTCTTTCTTTTGCTACGTACAGCACTCCTATACCCCTAAACCTCAGCGCCTCATACAAAAGCAAATATTTCGTATGCACTGCCAGACACAACAATCTTCCTCAGACGCAGACCACCGCAAATAGTAATATAAAGACCTCCGACCCCTTCATTTCTTATTCTATACCTACCTAACACTACCCACAAATCAAAAAGGAGAGTATTTTACATTCGATAATTACTTCTGCCATACCTACTCTACTCCTATAGGTAATATACAGGGTGTCCCAGAAATCGACGTCAAGCCGGAAACGCGTGCCAATATTTTTCAAAATGCATGACTTGGATTTTATTTTTATTTTTCTGATAACTGTTATCACTTGGCCCATCACGCGTTTCCGGCTTGACGTAGATTTCTGGGACACCATGTATATGTCGCAGTCAACTGGTTGAAATAGACGTGTGATTGAACAGCTAGCACGATAATTGAACGACGGCATCCAATCAAACAGCTAGTTGGGTGGTTGGATCATTATGGCGCATAAAACATTCAACACCTCAGCTGACTGAAAAGCCGTTGTAGTATTGATTTAGTATGATTCTCCGCCACGTCGGCGCTAGTTTCGTTTTGTTTAGAAGATGGCGTCGACAGCTGATATTATTTGAACATTGCGAGTTGTTTTATAGTGAGAAATAATTTCCCATCATTAAAATTCAAATAATGCAGCAACATACCAGTGATTTCAGTGAGATAATGTTTAAAGAAAACTTTGAAAATAAATTAAGCGAAAAAGTATAAAAGTAATTATTACGGTAATTTGTTGATATTTTGCTATTGTATGTGAATAATACTGTTTCAAAATTAATACGAACACAGTTAGTATGTCTTGTGATCATGATGATTGTAACGGTGTCGAAATATCTCATAATTCAGTCTAACTCGCGGTAAGAACCTGTTACTAAAATTTGCAAATTGACTTCCAACCAGTCCGCTGAGCGTCGTTTAGCTGTAGTGTAGAACGTTGTGTTCAACCACTCAGCTAATTGAGACTTAGATGTTTGGTTGGATGGCGTCGTTCAATCAACGAGCTAGCTGTTCAATCACACGTCTGTTCCAACCAGTTGACTGCGACATCTATACCTACTTGTACCAACTTACCATACTACGTTACCCCAACATTTAGCTTTATTACAATTTTATTATCAGTGTTTCTTAACTACGATGTTATCTAATGGTAGATAGGTATGGTTGGTTCATTCTTTTCAGAAAAAAAAAGAATAAATATATATTGAAATTGTTGCGGTGGACGAAGAGGTCGCTCTATCTAAGTATAGGTAGGTACAAGATGTTATCGCAACATACTTACGTTGTTGATATCTGAGGTAGCCAATCAAAGGATATTGTAGGTAATAAGAAAATACATCTAGTTTTCGAAATAAGAATAGGTAAGTAGAATATAATAGATAGGTAGGGTAAGTATTGAGAATGGCTGTATTATTTAAAAATATTTATTGTAAGTACTTATATCTAAACTTAATTTTTTTTTCGTATTTTATTACCGTGCGTGAATTAGGAAAACTTTATATAAAAAACAGGTTTGAGCGTCATTACCCCTGACTCTGGGTAATGCCGTTCACGCAGAGATGCATGCATATATATAATAAAGATAAACAAATTAAGTTATAAAGTTACTAATGGGCAGTGGCGTAACTACACTGTCGGGGGCCCGTGGCAAATTAATTGGATTCCCTTCCCTTAATTAAAAAAAAAACAATGTTCTAAAAATATCAATAAATTCTAAAGCCTTTTCTGATAATTTGGCGTCATTTAAATTTAGCAAAGTTTCAGGTTGCAAGATACTGAAATTGGAAACAATTTCGTTGAAATCGCGACACATTTTTAGTTAGCAATATTACTAACTATACTTTGAAATAATACAATTTTGGGTTCCTTCTTCTGTTCGTGGCCCTCTGGGGGCCCTCTCGGGCCCGGGGCCCCTGGCATTTTGCCCGTTATGCCACCCTATTGTTACGCCACTGCTAATGGGTAATGGCGTTTGGGGCGCGGTATAACCCCAAACGGTCGTTTTGTATTTAAATTGAAATTTAAAAAGTTACAGTTACAGGGGTTAAAAATTTCGTTTGTTAACGTTATCACAAAATAGAATAGTTTAGTACCTACTCATAAAAGTAATATCAATAATTATAGAAGCATTAAAATTTTGACTTAGCGACATAAACACCGAGCCAAAAATTTGATCAGAACGGCCGCATACGGGTTTGATACTTAAGATCAACAGCCATAATATCAGCAGTTGAAACATCAGCACCGAAAGACCAACGATTCAAAATCTCAACACTTCAGAATGTCAGCAGCTTAGTACATCAACAGTTCATCTGACCAAAGTTTAAAATCTCAACTTGGAAAATTTTAGGTAAGTACGAGTACCTACTAATACTAATTAAAGTTTTACATAAACTTTATTTGACGACGGGTGCTTACCTTTTATGTACTTTTTTGTCTGTCAGGTATAGGTAAGAGAAACGCGAATCATGGTCGTATACGGCTGCCCAGCCCCGGATCTACGATTTTTTCGAACCGGGGCAAGAACTTGATATAGCGCCCCCTCTCTTGAGCGTTTGATTAACACTAATGTATAATAGGTGGCATTTTTTGTGATCGAAAGAATACTCAATAACAAATTTGTACTCTTTATTATCTATTAGCTAATAACTTTTTCTTTGGTGTGACATCAAATTAAATATAGCAATCATATCATATATAACAAGGCAACAGATAATCAAGACATTTTTCAATTTTTCTCATCGCTTTTTTTTCTCTCTTATCTTACTACAGCTTTACACGGCGTGCTTTCTTTTCCGCGAAAGAATCTATTAGCTCATCAAAGTCCGTCTCAAAGGCAGTTTTATTTTCAATGGCTAGAATCGAAATATTTTCTAAGCCTAAAAACGAAAAAAAAATTCCAATGCCGAAAGGGTATATGTCTCAAATTAAACGCCCTTTTGGCTTTAGGCCGAAAATTACCTAAAACCAAAAGGGCATATATCTTGAGAGACGCCCTTATGGCATCAGTACATCAAAAAAAATTATTTTTGCAGATCTTTACGTTCTAAACGATTTTAAGAACAATGGCAAAAATAAAAAAAATTATACGCCCTTTTGGCATAGATCCCTATCTACTTGCTGTACTACGCCCTTTTGGCATTTAGCACGCGATATGCTAAACGACAATGAAATCTAGGAAGCATGACGATTGGTCCGATTTCCATTTCATAGAAAATTTGCTCCTGCATGCCCGTAACCATTCAGGAGCCGATCGAGGGTTAACGTCATAGATTGCTCCAATATCGCTCCTGCCGCAGGTGTGTGTGTAGAAGGATTCGTTCATATATGAAATTACGATGTGTTCAAAAGCCAACTGGGCGGTTTAAAATCAAATGAATAATCGATAGAACTATGTCGCACTGGATGCTAGATGCTTCGTGAAACAAGTTTTTTTTTTCGAAGTAAAACTTCGTTAGGCGCAGTATGTATGAGAGCGAAAAATTTGCTACAAAAATATTTTTAAACTGATACACGTACTCGTATTTTTAACATATTATATTATGATTTTGGCGCCCCCTGAAACTGCCGCCCGGGGCAGGTGCCCCGGTTTGCCCCCCCCCCCCCCCCCCCCCCTAGATCCGGGGCTGCG
The DNA here is from genome assembly GCA_963506565.1 of Tachystola acroxantha. Lineage (NCBI taxonomy): Eukaryota > Metazoa > Arthropoda > Insecta > Lepidoptera > Oecophoridae > Tachystola > Tachystola acroxantha. Next base: position 14,389,054 of record OY735870.1, on the reverse strand, counting down.
GCTGCCCATAGTACGTGTCGCTGGCTGTTAGAGAGACACCCCCCACTCCCCCCCCCCCCCCCCCACCCCCCTCCGCATTTTTCGTGACGTGCGTAGACAGATTATCCATGTGACGTGGCATGTCCTATGTTCAATTTTGCTATACCCACTGAACACAGATTAAAGATATAAAGTTTTCTATGAGCGCTATTACCCCTGTATATATGTAAGCCCCTGTTTACCCTAAGTAGGTACTAGTAAATTATTTTTAGTAGGTAGTTAGGTAAAATACAAAAGAACTTCCTATCACAATATTATCCTTATGTTCTTTTTCTAAAATAGTAGGTAAGTAGGTACTATTTTTTACCCTGATATCTGCACGATTCGCCATTCATTCGACAGCAAAATTGAGCCATTTCTACTGTTATAGGTACCTACTCTGGTTATACAAATGTTTGGCGCGCGCGACAGAGTCCAATTGACGTGATATCGATTGTACCTATAAATTATAACAGATACCTATTAGTAGATAGGTAGGTACTGCTAGGACTGACATAATAGTTAAAAACAATACAGAATTAATTTTATACAGGTGTACTGATTGCACAGGTGTTCCGATATGATAGCACCATGATAGGGTATGTGGCACTCTTGTTGGCGCTATTTGGAGACACGTAGCAGCATACACGGCACAGATAACTTTCTAGTGGTGTCCACGATATCGATATAAATCTGCTCTTCATAAAAATTGGGCCGATCAGACAGGTGGATCAGTTTGTACCTACTGTCTAAAACAGGGAAAATTATACAGTGTGACTTATATTAAGGCTAAGATTTTGTCACAAATCACTACATCGATGTTTAAAATTATTTCTCAATTAGATAAATATTTTTTTTATTTTGAAAAATATACATTTATTATTAAAATAAAATAATAAAATAGTACGCATAGTAGTAGTATGCACTAAACTACTTAAGTATAGGTACTTAAGTAGTAATATTTCAAAGAATTTTTACAATCAGTAGGGAAAAATGTCAACCTTTTGAGGCTATACTGTACCTCCATCTTTCTATTTTCGACTGTAACGTGAATAAAAAAGACGTTATATATATACGTACCTAAATAGTTTTAACCTCTGGGTGGGTACCCAGGTGAAATGAGAAATTGTTCAGTTACCTATAACATTTTAATTGATATGACGATGACTCACTAACATCACTCGAGACTGTACCTATAGACCTATAGGTACTTAGATACTAGGTAAATTGTTAAACCCTGCCCAGGTACCCCGGGTTCGATCCCGTGTCATCACTCCCGTATCATGGCAGACCATAAAGGTAAAAATCGCATTTTCTATTTATTGTAGACATAATATCTAAGTTTGTATTCGCCATTTCTATAGGTAGTTAGAAAAAGTGTAAGGACTTATGTAGACACTACTTTTTATCATTGTTTTTTCTCATTAGTACAGAATATTATAATAGTAAAAGATCATTAGTGAAATCCATATATCGATTCGTTCAAACTAATTATCGATATATTAATATAATCATACTGTGTCGTAACTATCGCTAAACAACAAATAGAGTTCGCAGTTTTATTAATCATTTTCTTGATAAGCGGCGCGCGCGCAGCACGACATGGCGACGAATACCGGCGTAACGGTTAGTGAATAATGAATTAATGACTATCTCAAATGCTCGCGATAAGTCAACATTATTTTGCGATTTTTCCTGCTGCGCGATTTATTTTCTTGCATTTGTATCTACTACACGCTACCTACCTCATATCGTGGCTATACAAGCATATTATGCTAAATGCCAGTACAGTACCCTCCAGTACCGCTGCTTAAAACAAGATCTCTATAATATTAAAATGCTTGTATATCATAGTTAAAATATCTTCATCTAAGTATAGAATAAATTTTATGAAGTACCTACCTACCTTAAAACAAGATCAACAATACTAATAATATTATTGTAAGTAATGTAGCCTTGATTGCATTGCAGCTGAATATTTTTTGGGCTCTATCTTGCGCCGACAATCCCTAGATGTGCTTACTTATTTGCAGCTCGAAATGTTTTTGTTAAATATTTTTAATATGTGATTACAGTGGGCGCAGTGGCTGGTATACACAAATGATATAAAGAGCCTGTGGGCTGCTCAACCCACGTACTTAATCTCTCAGGGTGCCTACTTGCTCGCTGGCTTCGTAACACTTCTCCATGGTAAAATCGTACACTTAGGGTCAGCGTAGACCGACGGAGTGGTGGCGAAGCGACTCATTTAGTAGGTAACAATTTGAATTCGACTTTTATACTTCATACAACATACTTACGCTATATATGGCGCCTCCGCGCGACTCGGAGCGCCGCGCCGCCGCCGTCACTCGCAGCTCTCATTTCGCTATACCGATTACAGTCATAAGTTGAATTCACGGACCTACTGTATAGCGAGTGCAAGCAATTACGCATACGACAGCTTTTCATTCTCTCCACGGTCTTGAGATTCCACAAAACAGCACAATCTTCCGTAATCAAAGCTACCGCGCGCCGGTTAAGATGGAGCTCCCCAAAAACCCGCACATTCTTTGCTCATGGCTTTTTCAGCTTTTTAGGCCCCTTTCTTTATACTAAACTTCACAATAAACTAAATTTGCTCAAACTGTCAAAATTTTCTTGCAAAAAAACCCTAAAGGGTTGGCTAACCGACCTAAACTATGACCAAACCGAAGAAATCATCGGTACTGGCACCTAATCACTTAACGCAAGCATTCCAAACAGCTCACGCGTACATACACACACACACACACACGCCCCCCCCACACACACACGCCTACACACACACTCACACACACTCGCACCCACACACACACACTCACCTACACACCCTCAGTCTCCGCATGTCAAGATTGCATGGTTTCCTTTAACATATATATATTATATATATATATTATTATTATTATTATTATTTTTACGCCTATGTTTTGTTCACAATCCCAATCAAATATATATAAATACAACCAGGAAGAGACTAGCTCCCACAACACAGGGAATCCTAGTGTGGGAGCTAGAGCTCACATAGTCTCAAATTTATTTAGCTTAATTAATTAATTGTAATGTTCAATAATTTATAAGAGATAATTTTGTAATTAATAATGGTACCTAAATAAATTTATTATTATTATTATTATTATTATTCAAATTGTTACTATTTTAGTCGCTTCGCCGCCACTCCATCGGTCTGCGCTGACCCTTACCTATCTATATTCGACTACATTCCCCGGTTCCGATCATCCGATACATGTTAATTCCCTGTAGTATCACCGAGCAGTATCACCTGTCGGTGGTACCAGTGAGAAATTCGGTGATACTAATTACAGCAGGGTAGTGAGACTTTTTGTATCATTACCGCACCGTTTCCGTTGCACTCGCTCCACTGAAGGGAGACGAATTGGATAAGGGGCAAACTTTACTCTACCTTGGACCTTTGGATCCTCAGAGAAATAATTTCTCTGAGTTTGGATCCTCAGTTTGGATCACATAATATTGCTTATAGTAAAATACAAAAAGCGGCCCAGGGACTTCTGTCCACTGACTTTCTTACCCATATCCTATCCTCCTATAACCCATTCCAATCAAATTCAGCAAGAATTGACCTTTAACGCATTTTGGTTTTAGCTTTCAGGAAAGGCGGGAGATGGCCGTATTTGTGGCTGGGCACGGTGTTACATGGTCTGTTTACCGATAACTTCTGGCATTTCGTAGTACCAGATTATGACAACTTTTGGCATTCACAAACACCTATCATCTTTCTGGGCGGCAGACTACCACTTCATATAATTTTCTTGTGTGAGTATCTATAATGCTGTGCTTAAGTTTGCGAATTGTAAAATGTTTGATGCACGGTAACACTAATATTTTTTTCATTACAGATCCTGCTTTCATCTATCATGCAGCCTACGCCGTATCAAAGTTAAATCTGCCTAGATATGCAGAACCCTTCGCCGTGGGTCTGGTAACCGTCCTTATCGACATACCATATGACATTGTAGCTGTCAAATTTGTGCACTGGACGTGGCACGATACGGACCCTAACATATTTGACCGCCACTACTGGGTACCATGGAACTCCTATTATTTTCACGCCACATTCGCAGCTAGTTTCTTCTTCTTCTTCCAAGCGGCAAGGAGTTGGTTCGCTCCTAAAGTGTCTCCATGGGAGTCTGCTGGGTGAGTCGATACTTTCGCATTGACGATAGATTATATTATACAACGATTTATTTAGTCAAATGCAAGTAGGATAAAAACTTTATCGCCTTCTCTTGAATGTTGCAGTAAAAAGGCGGAGTGGAAATCTCTCATCGTAGCCTCGCTCCTGGGAATGCCCGGTGGCGTGTTAATGTTCCTCCCAATATACCATCCCCTACATGACATCTACAAAATTCATTCTGAAGTAACGTTCTTCTTACTATTTGCCATTTTTGCCGCATTCATCATCAACGGTTTACTGAGTGACAGAGAGAAAACAAAAGACAGGTAAAGTACCTATGTTGATTACGCAACTAAGTTAGATATAGGGTTCTCTTGAAAATAGCGGGAAACGACGCGACGGTTGCAAAATTGTTTGATAATTTTGTTATAATGTCTACAGTGGTTATTTTGTGTTTAATATCACGTTAAGTTAATCAGAAAATGTTCGCGAATGACAGTATGGTGAATTTATTGAAGAATTTGAGCAAGATCTGAAGTTTCAAGCTTTTATCAAGAGTTCCCGCTACAAGCTCGGGAGTGAACGTGACTGTCGAGCTGCTTCGTCCAGAGTGATGACGCTACGGTGACTCCTCTGGATGAAGACATGAAGACGCGGCTACCCAGGGTGACGACGCTACTGCGACTCCTCTGGAGGAAGATAGAAGACTATTATATATTGAATTTTCTGTAACATGACATTGGCAAATGACAAATTGTCGATTTGCCGATTGTGCTGCCCCCTGCCGCAGCCTCCTATGAGAAACACTCTCTAACGTCTAACGGTCGCCAGCCTACTGCGCGCTCTGTGCGACCCTCTCGCCGTTAAATAAATTAAAACCCAACCAAAATCGGTCAAAACCCGTGCAAATGGTCTACACAAAACCTAAGCGGTCGCCTGTGGACCAGGGTACCCTGTGGAACACCAGAAACGGGTGTACAGAGGAAAATGCCAGTATACTTTCTCACATTTCCATTCAATCTCCCCAACATACTTGATACAATCCCTCATCGATCAACCGGGAACAAACTGCACTTTTGTATGGGAGTGGAGTCAATTGTTACATTAATTCAGGATCATCCATATTACCTTTGTATTGACGTTTTCTTACATCTTCAATTATCTGTTTATTTTCTACTTCTCCAGGCTAACTGCTATCGACTTCGTACTTATAACACAACTCGCGCTGCATTACATCATCTACTGGGTGTTCGTAGTGTTCTTTCACCCCGAACGTGAGTGGTCTCTTGGTCTGCACGAGCCGGTCGGACCTTGCAACGAGGTGGCCACTTTAACTACAGTATTTGGTCAGGTAGGTTGGAACACCATTTTTTACTTAGGATGGTTGAATTCCGTACACTCTTATAACTGAAAATTAAAATCAAACTTAGGTAAATATAAAAAACTACCACTATGATCGCGATACTTCGTTCTCCGTCCTTCTGAATGTCACAGCGTCCTCACAGCTGTGTTCCACAGGAACTACTAATGTTGGCGCTCATACTACTTACTTACAATCTTACATTGTAAGTATGAGTGGTTATAGTTGTTGTTAAGAAAATATGTTCGCATATATAGAATATATTGTTTTCAGACTTTGCAAAAGCGCAAGTATTTCTGCACGGATAATTACGACGAGGGTTACTTCGACTTTCATTGCGTTGGGGGCAAGAAGCCTCAGTTCGGTGCATCGTGGTACGTCGTGTGCGGAACACCATTTGTGTAAGTACATATTGCTAAGTACCTATAGGAAGTAGAAGGCAGGCAAAAAAGTGAGAAGTCACCACCGACTCGCTTGCATTACCAACAGTGTGCGGCCAGGGTTGGCCTCCGATCGAGCGTATTGTCGGTTTTAATGAAAGAACTCTGATCAAAGGCGGTCCGCTGGTCTGACAATGACCATTGCGCCTACACGCCTTTGTGTGTACACGCTCTGTACTTACGTATGGAGCTCCCGTAGATTCTATTTAGTTTTAGCTGTAGATTTAGCAACCACGACCACTCCTCAAAAAGTAAATGTTATCCTCTGTTTACGTAAGTCATTGATGTTTCTATTTTCCTCGTTATTATAACTCAGTAGGTACCAATAATTTACATTTTTTTCTTTTTCAGCAACCGCGTGGAATACATAACGGTTTTATCAATAATCCTGATCTTAGCTACTGGTGTGTTCTATGGATTATACTCCAAGACAGTGCAAGCACCACTTAAAAAGAAGATAAAAACTAAATAGATAAATTAAGTCATCATTATTTTAGTGTACTTGACCTAAGTATGCATTTATACAATGTGTTAATGCCGAATGAAAGAGGCTTTTTTTTTAAAATAAACTATTTAAACATGCTCTAGAACCTGCTTTGTGGTGATATATAATCAAAATCCATGTAACGCATAGTAAAACAAAAGGGATATTTATAGTATGATTAAATTAAGAGCTAATTAGAGCTTAGTCATTGATTATTTAAACATTCTTAAGTATGTAACTTTTTATTTGTTATTTTGCGATTTTTAATTATTAATTTACATTTCAATATGTGTTCCGATAACCATTTACATGAACCGGCCCTCTGCAACAGCCTTAACGAAACGCAGGCCTATCGTGGACCAATGGGTAGGTAATCTACTCTTGAAATGGAACTATTTTTGATCTAGCACATTGAAATTAAAAAATTGTTTGTCATCAACTTAAAAACTCATTGCGATTGCGACTATGATAATGAGAAAGACTAGGTTCTTGCTTTAAGGAAAGACCGAATCTCAAAATGTGTTATATATAAAATTTATACATTTCTCGAGGACAAAGAGTATTTTTGACAAAATCGAAATCAGGCGACGTGACAATAATACGTACCTTGTTTTACTAAAATAACACGGAACATTCCCTCCACTAAAAGTGCAGTCAAATATGTCATTGCTTTAACGACATGTTTTCCGTTAATTACCTATATGTGTATGTTTAAAAAGAAACGTTATATGATGTGTCTTACATATAACATCGCATAGAAACTGAATAAAATGATGCAACGTAATATTGTAATTGTGTGAGAGAGATTGTGTTTGACTTTTGTAGCTAAGAAAATAAAAATAAAAACCATGTCATTACATTTGCGTTTTTAATGTGTAGTGTAGAGGTATTAATGATTGATAATGATAACCAATTTCCAATAGAATAATATTTTAATCACTTTAATGATATGTTCGGTTCAACATACAATCACATTAATATCCCTTAGTATATTTAAATATTCAATTTAGTGCCCTTTACACTTATATCAACTCAAAAATAAAGCCAAATTTAGACGTAAAACAGCATAAATAAATATAAAGTGCCTATTTTCTAAACTCGCATGCATGCCATGTTTTATTTAGTACTTGTATACATCGATTGCGCAAGAATCAGGTTCACAGCTCTCACTAACTAAATTAGGAGATTCATTCCATCCATTCGAATAATCTCAACCAATCATAAATACGTATCTTCAAATGAAAAAGTCAAATAGAAAGAAGCAGAAACAAGGTCATAATTTTCTCCTAACTCCCTAGAAGCCTACAATAGTATTGCTGATTACGCGTATTTTTTCTTATATAAGTATCATATAGTAGGTACACATATAGTAAGAATACACAGGAATTACCCATTATACAAGTTCCTTTAAGATTATAAATTTACCCATAGAAAAAAAATTACATTTGAAAAAAAAAATCCTCTCTGGCGAGGACCACCACAATTCCGTACGCTTTTATTTTTCTTAATGTTTCGCCAATATTGTGCATATTTATTGGCATTAACTTTCCATCAAATGGTATATTTCCTTGACACGCTCGTTGCACTTATATCGTTCTAAACTAGGTGTTGCATGGTGCGCGGGCCGCGCGCGGCCCGCGAGACGGCTTTGTTTTCGTGTTGTAGGCACCGCAACTAAATAAACATTATCCGGTTTGTTCGCTGTGCAAATAATTCGTGCAAGCCATCCACTAATTATATCAAGCACCGCCCGAAAGTTGCAAGTTCAAAACTCTGTGAAAAACATTTATTTCGAAAAGAGTTTGCTCATTTAAAGTAGGTTATTGTTGTGATTTTTAAATCAAGCAACGCTCGAAATGCCCGTATGCCAGAAACTTCAAAAATGTTTTCAAAAGCCAAACGTTGCTAGCTGTACACAATTTCCATAACTTTGTTCATAATTCGAAAGGCAAGGGCATCTTTTTCTTTGGTAGCGTGGGGACGCTTCGGGCTTCGCCCTACGCGGAGCTCGGCCTATGGCCTCGCAGGCCGGCTCGGCCTGCGGCCTCGCAAAAGTTACTTGGGAGGTGGGGAGTTGTTTCTGCTTGGCAAGGGGACGCTTCGGGCTTCGCCCTACGCGGAGCTCGGCCTATGGCCTCGCAGGCCGGCTCGGCCTTCGGCCTCGCAAAAATTACTTGGAAGGTGGGGAGTTGTTTCTGCTTGGCAAGGGGACGCTTCGGGCTTCGCCCTACGCGGAGCTCGGCCTATGGCCTCGCAGGCCGGCTCGGCCTTCGGCCTCGCAAAAGTTACTTGGAAGGTGGGGAGTTGTTTCTGCTTGACAAGGGGACGCTTCGGGCTTCGCCCTACGCGGAGCTCGGCCTACGGCCTCGCGGTGTTCTATCGCTTCGGGCTTCGCCCTACGCGGAGCTCGGCCTTCGGCCTCGCGGGAGGGTGCTCGGCCTTCGGCCTCGCTATAGTTACTGATAGATATTTACCGCACGCCAGTAATCCTTTCGTTTCGTATAGGAAAATATATGGAAAAAATATTATGGTTTACTGCTCGTCCGCCATTTTGTTTTTCCCAAAAATGACAATTTTCTGGTATACTGCATCATATGTGCTACGAAGTGGAATTGGTTGGATATTCCTCATGCGCTCGTGCTAGGCCAGCTAATTCATCAAAGTTTGGTCTGAAATGTCAAAATTTTCAATCGGCTATATTTCCGCCGCCATTTTGTTTTTCTTTTGTTTTTCAATTTCATCACAAAGTAGGTCGACCATGTGACGCGTGTTCCAAATTTGAACGAAATCGGTTGGAAAATGGCGGAGATGGCATCACGTGACCCGCCGCCATCTTGTTTTTTTCACTTCCCTATAGTTTTCCTCTGGTCCAATCACTAAACTATACAACTCCCCCCTACATCACTTTCACCTCCGGGAACTCCTTCAGACTAAACGGGCGTGTCAATCAGTGAGTCAGTGAGTCAGTGAGTCAGTCAGTGAGTGGTAGTCGAGCTATATATATTTGTAATAATAATATCTCGGCCACCATAAACAATTTCTAAAAGGGTATTTATATCCCCACAAAAATAAAGTTAATAATATGTTATACATATATTAATTATAGTATTATTTTAGTATTATCAACGTTTAATATGCCATACACAGTATACACATAAGATTAATTACTACATGTGCATTATAAAGAGGTGCAGTACATTTAGTCTAGGACACCTATAACTATAGATATAGACAATTACTATTACACCAACACATAAAAACACGTAATTTGTGCGAAAAATTAACAAAAAAAATATCACAACCTGTAACTTAGATGTAACTGAAATAATGAGATTGTTCAAAGATTCGCTTCTGTCGCACAAGGCAATGACTTCAGTAGAAAGAAACTATAACCATATACCATAACAACTTAGAAATTAAACACAAGATCCATAAAATATTAAGAATACAAATCAAAATATTTTAGTCGTCATAATTATTATCTACATTAGGTAAGTACTAAGTATGGAATGGTTAAATGGAAATTACGTTTACGTGTCTATCGACTGCGCTACTAAATATATAACGTATAAATTAATATCATGCACCAAAATAAATTCTCAGATTAAGTATAGTAAAACCTGTTAAGAAATCAATAACTCAACTGATAAGTAATGTACTAACGTCAACGAGTGTCCTCGTTGAATATATTGACAATGGTGCAAATAGCTAAAACAAATGACTTATAATTTTTAAGTGAACACCAATAATATCATTGTATTATGAAAAAAAAATCCCTATTGGGCTATGGGACGGTTGACAGAAGAAGGCTGGTGCATTATCTTAATTACCGATTAAAAAATAAAGCCCAAGAACTAGGAACGTAAACTCATGGCTTTAGCTTCGTTTAGCTAATTCGTATCACATTTAAGGTCGGTTTTTGAATAGTTCTTCCACAACCGACGGATCTGCTAAAGTCGAAGTGTCTCCAATATCGTCGTCTCCCAGTGCGATTTTTCTGAGAATGCGTCTCATAATCTTGCCGGATCTGGTTTTCGGCAGTCCGGGGGCGTACTGAATGACGTCAGGTGCTGCGAAAGCCCCGATTCTCTGCCGGACTAGTTTTTTAAGGGAATCTTTGAGATCACTGTCGAATTTAGCGCCGTCGTTGAGGATGACGAAGCAGTAGAGCGACTCTCCTTTGATGGGGTGTGGCTTGGAGACGACGGCCGCCTCGGACACGCGCGGCTCCTCGGTGAGCACGCCCTCCACCTCGGCCGTGGACATCAGGTGCCCTGACACGTTGAGCATGTCGTCGATGCGGCCAGTCACCCACAAAAATCCGTCCTCATCTCTTCGGGCACCTAAGAATTATAATAAAAGCGATTGTATAAACAACAGCAGTTAGGGCTATATTTAAGCACAATGTTATATATATAATATATAAGTAAGTACAATGTTGTAAAATTTTATCGTGTTTCCTTAATTCGCCGAAATTTTGATACATTTTCTTTCGCGTAGGCTTTTATAAGATTCGGTGAAAACGGGGAGAAAATAATGCCACTTAATATAACTTGTAGGTATAAGTGCAGTAAGTAGTAACTAATGTTACACTATGTTTAATTTATTAACACAACTTACCATCGCCAGTGCAATAATATCCTGGGAACTTGGAGAAGTAGACCTTCTCGTAGCGTTCATGATCTCCAAAAAGAGTCCTCATGATGCCAGGCCAGGGTCGAGAGAACACTAGGTATCCCTCTCCGGGACCCTCGATCACCTTTCCATTCTCATCCAGTAGAGTCGGCTCCACTCCAAAGAATGGAAAACCCTGCGAGAAAAAAAACTATGTAACCGTAGCTTCTACCAGTAAGGCCATAACTAGGGGACGCGTGTAACATACATGACCTTAAAATACATTGTGGGTACTTTTCTTGATTGTATTACAAAATATTTTCAGTTTAATCTATTTTAGCGACATGACGTATAAGAACGCACGTCGCTTTATTGTATGGAACTATCATACACACAAGTTAATACATACTGCTGCGCCTGGCTTCATGGGAGTCGCTCCAGGCATGCTGGTGAGCACATGGCCGCCGGTCTCGGTCTGCCAGAACGTGTCCACGATGGAGCAACGCTCGTTGCCAATCAGGTTGTAGTACCACAGCCAGGCCTCGGGGTTTATGGGCTCCCCGACGCTACCCAACACACGCAGAGTCCTCAAGCTATGCCTGAAAGAATTAAAATGCAAATGTATTTCTATTGTGAGCCAAGTAACACGTTTTAGGTCACAATAACTGCAACGTTTGGACTTTAAGCCCACCGCATCGGGCTAATGTAGGTCGCTGGGTTGACAGAGCAGTTGGCAGCATGTGAGGTTAACTTGGTTCTTAGACTTGTTATTTGGACCCCTATATTTGAATTTTTTGAACTACTTTTACACGAACCTCAAATAATCGCCCTGAATGCACGAAATCTGCACTAAAGCACTACGAAAAACTACGGATTTGATAAGTGATATAATAACACCATAACATGATATGTAGAAGTATGATAACCATAAAATAATATGTAGAAGTAATTTTATTGGCGTTACTGTAGTAGGTAAACATCAAATATTGTAGATAAAAGAAGTCAATAGGCCAGCCTCACATACATGCATGCAAATTACTCAAATGTTCAGAAACCCACGACCTAATGTTTGCCAAGGTTACGTTACATAATACACGCCGTCCCTCTTCCATAGTAAGGATTGGTTCATACGCCGTCAATTGTATTGATGAGTGCCATGGATATGACTTCTAACCTCATAAAACCTATGGAGTTAGAAGGGTTTCACGAGGACAAACAACCGACAACTATCAGATTAGACCTACAAAAGGCGATTAAATAATACAACGATATGTTAGTAACTGACAAAAACAAGGACGGATATACGAGAGGGATATACGATATACCTATGTACAGTTCTCTAATGGTTGTTAATGAATCAAATACCAAGAAATTACCCCTCCGTGCCAGTAGTACTACCAAGAAGTACAACTGGTAGTACAAATGACACACCTAAGTATCTCTAGTACTACCAGTAGTACTAGTGACACGGATCGGCATTGGTAGTACAACTGAACATTTATCATGGCAATCGATACTCGTTATTGATAATTCTAAACTGGCCACTTGTAATATAACTTTCCATTGGTGTAGTTTCGGTGAGCGACACCGTACTAATAACATCTGTGAGGGATGGAACGGTGAAATTAATAAACTTTTTAAAAGAAAACCAGCCATTTTACATCTTTTGAAAATGCTCAAGGAGGATGCAGAATTTAACGCCGTGAATTCTTTAACATCAGAACCAGCAAAAAAGCGTTCAAAGAATGTTATAGAACGGAATAATTATATTCTACACGTTCAAATGCAGCTGGTCAATGGGCAAATTGATGTACCTACCTCTTTTCTTAGAAAAATTACGTTAAGTAAAAAAACAAGGACTTTCTCACATGACAGTTTTTTTTATTTATTTCTAATAAATTACAAACTGTCATGCCTTTTAAAACATTTATTGTACTGTGGATTAGAATACAGAACGTGAAGTGAATTTCCTTTTTTTTAAGTAGTACTAGAGATACAAAGGTGTATCATTTGTACTACCAGTTGATCTTATGTTTTAATTAGAATACAGAAAGTCAAGTGAATTTACTTGTATTTTTTTTAGTAGTACTAGAGATACTTAGGTGTGTCATTTGTACTACCAGTTGTACTTCTTGGTAGTACTACTGGCACGGAGGGGAAATTACTATTATATGCATATTATGCCCACCTGCAGTAAAAGATAACCCGAGCGGCTTAACTCGTGAAAAATATATGGAGTTCTCACGGGTTAAGTCGCTAACCCTCTGGTATTTTTTATACTCTTACATTTTTACATAATCATCGCCAAACTTGGTGAGCGCCCGGATAGCGGTAGGCGCTGTGTAGAACTGCGTCACTTTGTACTTGTCCACGAGCGACCAGTAGCGATCGTTGTCCGGGTAGAAAGGAGTGCCCTCGAACTGAAACAAATAATTTACTTTTGTATAGCGTCAGTAATAATTTTTTAACCAGCTCCACAATATAAGTGACGATGTAAACGGCTAATAATTCATTTATAGTACCTACTGCACTTTGTTTTGCTACGGTCACTATTTGTCAAAATATCAAATACTACAATACCTACGACCTACTTGTGTAAAAGTACCTAAACTGGTAAGCCAGGCTAGTATTACATTATCTTTGAGCCAGGCGTTCATTATATTTCCATTTTCTCTATTTCCATTTAGATCATCAATTTGTACCTACGAGACGTTGCTTTATTTTTATATGTTAATCGGAAAGCCGTAGAGCAAAAGTCATGACTGTATATGTAAATTATCTCAAAATATTAATTAAGGTTTGTCAGTGGAAGGTTTAATTCTATGTAAGTTACTCGATGACTCTGGCGACTGTCCAAGAAAAAACCCAGTTCCACAAAAACGCTCCCATTAGGTATACCCAGGTGACGCAGCTGACTTATTTTTTTTGTTGACGCAGTTTGTCTTCGATTTGTCGTTCGTTTTGTTATTAATTTTCAGTAACTTTTAACTATCAGTATCGACCAAGAAACCAAGTTTTTATAAGCAAAGGTAATTCATCTAGAAAGTCTAAAGAACAAGAGTCATTTCCTAACAACCGCGTTTAGATATCACTGAAATGAATGTGATACTGTCAAGTCAACCTTACGACCTTCAGAGAACGTGGACTGGATAATGTAATAACATAATCGGACTATGCTCTCGTAATTTTATGTGTTATCAAGTAGGTAAGCATAGTTACATAAGCGCGGGTTCAAGTTTTTGTTGCTTTGCCTTTGCCCGATATTTGAGTTAGAGCACGCTGGCCGTGATCGATTACATCGACAAAGTCAATGTCAAGGTTGGGCGCTGGCACGTTTGCATATCCCGAGAACCTCGAATGTGCGTATGGATGTGAATTCCCTAGGGCAACGAGTCGCATACAAATCGTAATATAAATATGTTGTCTTACGAATATTTAACAAGGTGCCATGATTTAATCTTATTATTTTACTATGTTTTGCACCAATAAAAGTAACTAACAGAGCAAGTAAAATATATTACACTGGATGACAAAAGTGTTATAAAATAACGAATAAGAATAAACAAAACATCTATCTAAAGTACAATATACCTAGATAAAACTAAAAAAATATTAATTAACGCATAAAAAATCGTAAGAATAAATACATTTTAACTAAATAATACAAATAAATGAACGGCGACATGGACTAGGTACAATTAAATTACCATTACCGACAAGTTACAAAGAAATTGAGTTCATAATACATGAAGATAAAAAATACATGAAGATATTAATGTCTGTAATAAATTTAATGATTATTTTATTGATTTGACGAAGAAGGACAATACACCTCTAAATATCTAAGTAACTGATCACGCTCCTATGCCTAATATCACAACAATATTCCCACGACCTGCTAGTGCAGAAGAAATATATTCAAAATCAATATGTCATTAAAAAAATAATAAATCAGAGGGTTACGATGCTATAAATACTAAAATATACTACCTACCTATTAAAACTAACCCTTAACCCATAGTGTTAATCTATCATTTTCTGAAGGTTTATATCCTTGGTTGATATACTGATGACATTATTGTTATTGTCATGGTCCCAACACTTCGATGAAATAAGTATGACAATATTTGCGTCAATGACCTCGCTCGAACGACTCCGTAATTTTTCTATCAATTCCCACCACGATAGCTCTTGCGCAATAGCTGCTACTGCATATCATTGACCACGGGGACTCTTGTTTTCTGGACCTAACAGAGGAACTTCTAACTAAGCTGGAGCGGTTACAGAATGTGTGTTTTCGCTTTATTTTCGGTCTGAGGAAATATGACCATGTCTCCGAGTTTCGAGCCAAGTTAAAGTGGTTGCCTATCCGGTTACGGCGAAATACACATATTCTGTTTACCCTGTATAACATATTACATAGTCCGGTCGCTCCGACGTACCTCAGAGAAAGGATTGCGGCCAATCCCTCTATCCATCCACCTCGTGAGTCGACACAAATGCTGTTGAGGACACCCCACAACCGACTAAGT
The DNA here is from genome assembly GCA_963506565.1 of Tachystola acroxantha. Lineage (NCBI taxonomy): Eukaryota > Metazoa > Arthropoda > Insecta > Lepidoptera > Oecophoridae > Tachystola > Tachystola acroxantha. The sequence continues at coordinate 14,373,432 of OY735870.1, read as the reverse complement.
ATTACAGCCGGTCTTTCACAATCAATGCTGTGGAACGATCTCCCATCAGCTATCAGACAGGCCAAGTCACTGGCAATTTTTAAAAATCTTTTGCGCCAACACTATTAATCTCAATGTGGATATCTACATGAAGAGAAGTAGGTAATTTTACTCGCCTCTTTCTATATTTTTCCTCTCTGCATTTGTGTGTTAATTATTTAAGTGTGTGTATATTTTTAGTTAATTACGTATATTATTATTATTAAATATAGGTAGATGTAATTTATTTATATTATTATTAATTAGTTTATTAAATTATATTGTAGGTATTTAACTTATTTAGCATTTTAAATATGATAAGTATTTTATTACATTTATATTGTTTTATGACATTTTTGCACCCCCTACGCTATTTTGTTACAATATCTCCATTACCCGAAGGTTGCCTGGAAGATATCGCTTAAAGCGATAAAGCCGAACATAAAAATGGGCTGATTATGATTGATGCGATAGAGTGACGTATTCACCTGTATACCCAGGTACTATATTAGTTCAGGACATGACAAAGAAAGTAAGTTTTAAAATGAAGCTACTGTGGGTCATTCAAAAACATTCCAAGGCACACCAGTGTCTGCGAATCACATGGTGAATATCGTCACGCCATCTGGCCAAAGGGTTGGCCCACACTACATTTCCATTTGTTATAAACCGAAAATCAGTTCCTGCAAGTGAACAGTTTAACTGCGAATCATTGTTTCTTTCCATCTCATAAACTGCAATCAGAAAGTCGTAGGAAAGCAAGTTGTATGCCAGACATGAATGAGACTCGTCTTGCTACCCCCTTTACGTTGCACCCTTCATTAGCGAATGTTACTCACCATAACGGAAGTGGCCGCGTTGGCCAGCGGCGCGTAGACAACGTAAGTGTGCCCGGTGATCCAGCCCACGTCGGCGGTGCACCAGTAGACGTCCTTGTCTTGGTAGTCGAACACGTAGCGGAACGTGGCGGTGGCGTACATCAGGTACCCAGCCGTGGTGTGCAGCACGCCCTTCGGCTTGCCAGTGGATCCACTGTTGAAGTAGATTCAGACAATGTATTGTCATTACCTTGGTCGGTCTTACTCCGTACCTGACTACTGACCCCTAAAGGAGAAAGGCAGAGGGGACATTAAGGTACTGGGAAGAATCAACTATCATAGACGTATTAGGGAAAATTACGAAATCTTATAGAAGGATAGGCCATACGTCAAAACGTAAAAAGGAACCGTTAAAGGATGATTAAATAATATGTATTTATTTAGTACTAAAAGTTTACTGCAAGGTAATAAAAAGTTTCGGTTTTAGTGTTAGGCTTTTTACTAAGTGGTAGGGCTCTGGTGCAAAGTTTGATCAGCTGGGTAGTTAGCCTGCTATAGCTGGCTTACCTGATTATGTAATAATTAGGGAACTACCATGTTTATTATATTGTACAAGCTATTTCAAGGGTAATTCTGGGCACAAAAGGTATTCATTTATTCCATCTTAGTCCTCGAGGCAGCATCAATAGCTGCAACCCTCCGGGAGTTGTGTGTCTAAACGACGGTGACCATGTACCACCAATCTGTCGTTTGCCTTCCGGTATTACAGTAACATGTAGATATTTAATCAATTATTATACAATCGAACGACCAACTACAGTTATTCAGTTACCGATAACACAATGAACAAGCTTCAAGTAATCAATACGGCACATTGTTGCATCCTGTACTTGATAACTTTCGTTTGACCTGTTTTAGCTTATTACTTCAGCCATTCATATGTTACTTGAATTTATTTTTAACTCATAAATACATATGGTGATAGTAGAAAGTCTACCTGGTGTAGAGCATAAATAAGGGATCTTCGGCGGCCATCCACTCCGGTGCGCAGATTGTCGACTGCCCCTCCATCAGGTCGTGCCACCACACATCCCTGTCGTTGTTCCACTTGTACTGTATAAATACAACATTATTGATACAGGATTTTTTTCGGAAAAATATTAACTTATATCCAACGAAATTGAAATACTAAGCTCGCTACTTATATCTTATATTTTTGTTTATAAGCCTACCAGAGCGTTGATGTCGTCCGGCAGTTTCCCACAAGTGGTGACTCTAGCGAGATGAGAGACCACGATACACATATTAACGTGGTGGTTGAACTTTGTCTTGGCCTTCTCCATAGCTTCGTCGCAAGTACTCTTTAGGATCAGCAGTTTCTCCCCGCGCCAGGCACCGTCCGACGTCACCAGTACTTTGGCTTTGCAGTCCGACATGCGCTCCGCTAAGGAATCCGATGAAAAACCTGCGAACTGTCAAACATAAACTAATAAGACCAGTGTTTTACAGAGCCATAATGAGCGTAGGATATAATAAAAAACCCATTACAACTACCTTAATTATTACTCGAAATATATCTCGCATACAAAATTCTTTTACCCATGACTTATTAGCTTATTTATTACTGATAGGATCGATGAAAACCCTTAATTTACTTATATATTTAAGGCCGCTGTACTGCCCCGCCCACATGTCATTTCTATTCACAACTATGTGGTAAGAATATTACTTACCACAACGGAGTGCACAGCGCCGATCCTGGCGCACGCCAGCATGCACACGGCTGTCTCCAGTATCATGGGCATATAGATGGCGACCCTGTCTCCTTTGCCGACGCCGCCGTCCCGCAGCGCGTTCGCGAATTGGCACACCAGATTCATCAGCTTCCTGTACGTCACGCGACTGTAGTCGTCAGGATGGTTGCCCTCCCTGTGATAATGAATTTAGAATAAGTTTAATAGTAAGTACAGTCCAACTCAGGAAATGTATAAAGGCTTGTCCCCAACAACTTGACAAATTGTCAAAACCCTTCGACTAGTACACATCAGAGCAGCGCAGCGAGGTGAATTCAGAGTGCATGCTACTTATGCAAATATATAGAATAAAAAAAAGTAGATTTTGAGAAAATAATCTAACGTAAAGACAGCGTAGAGATAAGAAAAATATACTTTTACATCTTTCTCGCCGTGAGATTACAATTTACACTAGAGTTCTACCACGAGACATCAGAGAGTAATACCTAAATTTGCGTGCCGCCACGAACAGTGTTGTTGAGCCTGTATACTTAAATTGGCTGCCTGTCTTCATCAAAATCGATGAAGCGGTTGCAATCACAGCAACAAAACTAATAGTTGCTAGTGGTTCAACAATCCCTGCTCGCGCACACGGCACATACTTTGGTGTAAATCTACCAAGGCGTTGGAGTGTTACTACTTGAAAACATACAAACTAGCATTTAAATATTAGTTGGATTTGCACGAAAGTAGGGTAAAGTCGCATCGTTAAACTTCACCATCAGTTCCGTCATCGTTATGAGCAAAGCAAGTATGTTGAAGACAGACATGGAATAACGTAACAATAGCCTTATAGTGCTATTTCAGAATTTGCAGACTAGAAAAAGGAAACAAAACGTATTCATATTTCATACTGAAACCTAATGCAATAAATACATGCATTGATGAAATTAATAGCGAGAGTTAATTAACGCGCCTAGTATAAATAATTAGGCATATTGCAAGATATTAAGTTTATTTGCAATCGCCCATCTCTAGCACAGAACAGTGTGTGGTAATTCCTAAATTCTTAGGTAGACACTTATCAAGTTCAACAGTACACTCGGCAGAATACGACATAATTATTATTGCTCTTATCTGCAGCGAGTTATTAATCTATGACTGCAATGGTTTTAAACGACGATATATATATATATATAATTGCAAACATTAGCGTCGATACTAATTATGGTTTGCATTGTATGAGAACTAAATGTATTAAATTTCGTGTAAAAAACGCATTGTAAATCTACTACAAACTGACGAGCGTATCAGCGCAGCGTACGTACGTAAGTACTTATGTACCTACATGTGACTGTGGAAGGAGCGAGGGTAGTGTGTGCAATTCATCGTCTCTTCCTACCCCTATAAACACCCTACAGTAGACATGCGTGAGGTTATGTATTGATTGACTGTATTCCGCCGTACTCGTAATACTTTGATCACATAGTTCCGAGGGACTGGGTTTGTCGTCGACATTGGAGACTGATTTCCCAACTATAGTGATATCCCATACGAACTATAGATATAGGTATATATATGTGTAGGGATGAGACAAATATTGCCACAAGGTGCGATTATCTTTTAGAGGTAGATACCTAGGTATGATAGATAACCGCAACCTTGTGGTGGCAAGTTATTTTGCATTTGAATACCACATTTGTACACATTTCGCGAACTATACATAGTCGAAAGGTTGGTTTTAGATTACATATTTTAAATATTCTACGAGTACAAATGATGTATTATAGCTTGGACGAATATGTAGTCTACAAACTAGAAGAAAAGGGGTCTGAATCTTTTCAAAATAATAATATGATTACATAATACTTATGTAAGTATATTTTTTTTCTCCCCAATCTCCCACATTATGACATGAAATATGTAATTAATTAATCATAATCATTCGTTCATTACGAGCGTTGTGTGAATATGTAGCGCGAGCCCTCACTTCAGACTGTAACATCGCATAGATAATTATACTGTAGTTATCAACAAATATTTAACTAGCACACATACACCTAATATCTCAGAATGAAGAAATAAACAGGATGTTTATTTTCGACGAATATATTTTTAACACCACAGATAATATCAATTTTTTTTTGTTATTGTTCAACGGCCTATAGGTTTATTATGTACAAATAACTATCACGTTATGTGCTTTACCTGCTGTGGACATTATTACAAAAATAGGTGATGACATGACGTAATGTCATACGAATAGTATTATAATAAATTTTGGTTATTATACTTAGTAAGAATAGAAGGTAAAAATCCGTTTGTTAGCGGTGGCCGACCACTGGCAATTTCAAGTTCAAGTTGCATTGTCCTGTCCACATCAAATCCTACTCAGGTTCAATTCACAAGATAGTCTATGAGTACAAGTCGGTAAAGTAATAAAGAAAATTGCTTCGCTCATTTCGAATGCAGCCTCGTTTCAATTGACCTCGATGATTTGCTGAGTACATACTAAGTTTAATACTAATTAGAAAAATGTAATGTAATGACACTTTCCGTTTACGATATAAATGCAGAAAAATGAAAACTTATGTGCGTGGAATATTTTTTAATATTTTAGCTGACATGGCTTACTCAAGCAACGACTCAGAACTTCGTCAGCATATTGTACTCAAATTGTGTCATAGACCATAGTGTACCTACCTACTAGTCACCTCATACGAATTATTTCTTCATGATATTGAAATTGATAATAAACGCGTTTATATTAGAAAAGAATATATGTATAAGTATAGTTGTTAAAATTATTTCGGAATACACTAGATCTTAGTATTCCCTAATCTCATTGATTGATAAAGTGTATAAGAAGTACCAGTGCATATAGGTCAACATAAAAGATGTTTAAATTAGTGGAAAATCAATATCTCCGCGCGCAGTCTCAGTGGTGCATTCGCTCAGCTGGCCGCTCGTATTGATTCTGTAACCAGACCAATCACAACAGCGAATAGCTTACCAGTAATAAGCAACTTTATCTCCGTGACCATCCCTAACGTTGCGGTCCAGGAGATTGAAGCAAACATTCGTTACAGCTCCGTCCATCCATTTAACGAAAATATTTCCTTGATCAATATCAAAATTGTATGATGCAAAATTGCCGGGATGGTAAGGCGTGTGCCAATAGAATTCGTTGGCTATTTCTGACCAAAATTCTTCTGGATCGTCTAATGACTTCTTGTGCATCTCTTTGTATTTATCAAATGATGAGAGGCGAGATTTTTCGACTACATGGTCGGATGGTTGGTAGACGCGCGACATCGCGACTGATGGCGGTGTGCAGTTGCGCGGGTGCGGACAGGCGTGTGAACGCGACGGGTGACTGGGACGTACTGACTGCTTGCTGCCGCGGCGCGGTTTGAAGTTTGGCGACAGAATGGCAATCACTACAGCAGGGCGACGGCGCGGCGGGCGGGCGGTGGCGGGCTGCGCGCGGCGGCGGCGGCGGCGGAGCGACCCAGTGACGCACGCAGGGAACGCGCGTGCGCCGCTCGAACCGGCGGCGTGCACTCTTGTCCTAGTTGTAGTAAAACTCTAATATGATGTTAGTATCTTATGATTTTGCAGGTATATGTTAATTACTAACTCAATAATAAAAGTCTTTCGTCACAGAGAAGTAGAATATAAGAAGTATTACCTACTCAATTGAGAATGGGCTGGTACAATATACTTATTTTCTACGTATTGTTGATCCTCGCTTAAAAGTCCTATAACATAAAGTTATTTTAGCATTGATCAATATTCTAGATGTAACAATTATGATGAAAGTAAGTACATCGACTCTATCTGGTGATTATTGAGAAATACGTGAGTTTATTTATGTTGAGGTTACATTAATTAAGGTATACTTAGGAGGAAATAAAGTTTCTAATTCAGAAGTCAATATATTTATTTAATCAAAAGTATTAAAAAAGATATATTTAAATAAGCCCAAATTCATCAAATAAGTCAAACTCAATACTTATTTTCAACAGATTTGTTGAGATAGGTTTAATAATAAATATAACATGAATCACAGACCACTAGAATAATAATATAAATATAATAACTGTGTAAGGAACATTAACAACTTATGAAATAAATTATTCTTACTAACAACAGAATTTAACTACATTCTAATACATAATACAAGAAAGTACATAATATAATAATATACTTACGACTATTATACTAATCATAAACATACATAATCTAATCTAAAAAGACCAGTCTTTTAAAGAACATGTAAGAAAACATATCTTACATTAAACTCGTATGTCTTGTGATGATCTGTAACTACTGTTACTTACTTACTAGAAGTTTGGTCAAACTAAATAAATGCCGTCGACAGACCACGTATACATTCACCGAAACATGTACTTACAGTGTACAGTGTGTCGACTATCCTACTCGTATTTGACATATACTTATCTAAAACATTTAACATTAACTATTATAAGTTCAACTTTGTTCTAAAACTTATTTTAAGACGTTTGGTATCATCTAGCAGTGAACCTTTCGTTAAATTCACTAATATGGAAAGTATTGTTGTGTTCTTATATTATAAATATTATAATAATGATCTACAACACTCGCGCAAAGCGTTAGAGTCCGACCAAGCGTACATGGTAACCATCGGTGTCGTGTCATCACAAACAAATAGGTACTTTACCTCAGTAATACGTCTTTTTTTATGTACCTATAAATATTTATAAAGTGTCCGCTTACACAGTTCTCAGGCCCCACGAATGCCGCCGGCTTCTGCTCGTGTGCGGCTCGGGTCTTGGCCTGTTTCTTGGTCTTATGCTAGGTGGCTAGTGCCAGCAGTCGTTTCCTCCTGATTTTCCTGCCGCATCGTTTCCACAGGCCGGCTATGCAGTACACGATTCCCGCGATGGCGAGTAGTGTGAGCGCCCGCTGCAGCATGCTGGGCGGCTGCTGGTCGTCGTCTTCGTGCGCGCGCGAGGGCGCCGCGCCCGCGCCACGCCACGCGCGCGGCGCGGGGTCAGTGCCCTCCAGCTCGGGTGCACCTACAATAACAATACAATTGTAACGATTCTAAATCGCGTACGCCTATTAGTCGCCGCTAAGCGAGGCGGCCCGCTAGCGATGTAGTAGCATATTAACGAAAGTGACAGTTGCGTTTAGGATTACATAGGATTAGGCCGCTACACAATTAGCACAATGTGAGTTATGCAATAATTTTAGGCAACTTTCTTAGCCCCAGATACAGAAACAATTTTGAGCTCACCTTTCTTACGTTGGAAGGGCGCACTAAGCTTGCGTTCAAAATTCATAGCCCGCTTTGAGTATGAATGAGTAGAGTTTAAGTTCGGTCTTACAACTATCCGTTTTCCTACAATTTTGACAAGCAGCAAGCTCACGCCGAGTTCGTGAACTGTCTATGACTATCGCCATTAGAGTCGACCACAAATCAACAACAACAAGTGCAACAACGTCTGCGTCTGATAGTTCATCACTTACAGAGTTGTAAAGCTACTTGCCTAGTTCCAGACGGTCATTTTCATCAATTTATATTTTAGAATGTGTGTGTGTGTTAAAATAAGTAATATTGTAAAATTAAAGGTTTGTAATTTAATCAAAAAATGTTTAAATATTACGAAATAAACCCAGCAAATGCTTATACGAAATAAACACAGCTGTTTTACCCGACTGCGCAAGAAGGAGGGTTGTATTTTCGAGTGTCACATATTTGTGAGTATGTATGTCTAATTCTTTGGCACGCCCTGCAGCCTAAACGGCTTGATGGATTGCAACATATGAGGTGTCGTTAGATTCGTCTTGATTGTAGAAGTGGCTATAAAAATTTAAATCCAAGTAATAATGCAGTTGGGTTTTTACTTTTTTATTTAAAAATCTACTTGTTTTAGAATTAAAACTATAGTGAGCCATTACTACAAATTATTATATATAAACGGATATCACTCACTTATATTGTTAAAGTCGGCAATTAGACCGACAGTTTCGACCGATTTCGACGGTCTTTTTCAAGGTGAGCGCACCACGCCCGCGTCTCCGTTGACGTTTCTTCGCGCACTGCGGATGAGCGCCCTCTGTGCGCGCTCCGAGATAACTTGTCCCGCCGACGACGACGGTGCGTTCGATGGCTGTAGCTGGATTCGTTGATCGATCTCACTTGTAGGGGAGTTACCGCCACTCACTGTCGGTCTAATTGCCGACTTTAACAATATAAGTGAGTGATATCCGTTTATATATAATAATCTACTTGTTGTTTACAAAATAAGACGCATGGTTTGATATTGTGTGTAACTGTTACTACTTGCCGATACTCTTGGGGTCTGTGGGCGTGTGCCTGGGTGCGAGCGTGCGCGCTGCAGGCGGCGCGTGTACGGGCCGCGGCGTGGCTTGCGTGGCGCGCGCGCACTCGGGCACGGGCCGCGGGCCGCTGCCGTCCGCCGCCAGCACGCGCGAGTACACGTGCAGCCGTCCGCCCTCGGCGCGCTGAGGTAACTCTGACACACAACGCAGATTTAGATTTCATTTATTTCATCTTTACATAAAGTTCTTACAAAAATATAATGTAGTCCTATTTGTAAGGATGATAGTCTTATTTTAAAAAAAATGTTGTTAATAGCATTACTAGTTAACCGTTTAATTGTAACGCAGCGGTAAGCAACATATTCTCAGACAATATAGGTTGACTTGACTGACAGTAACCGAAATAAAATGTGATAGTTTCTATCACAATGATTCTTAGGGAAATACTCGTAGAAAAAACCTAAAACAAAGTATTAAGTCCAACCTGAACATAATGAAACATAGCCCTCGATATCAAGCAGTGACTCTGTACAACAGGTTGCCTGTAGAACTTAAAAAGTATAAGAAAATTAAATATTTTTAAAAATGAACTCAAGTCATTGCTGTTGAAAAAGTGTTGCTGTTCTGTGGACGAATTCTGATAAGTATGTATATGTGACAAGTTATTTAGTTGTAATGTTAATCAATTATTATTTAATTTACCTAGCTCATATAGGTAATCGGACATGTTATAATTTTTTAGGAATTTATTATTTCGAACACATTGTAATAATTGTTTACGAATAAATGATGATGATGATGAATAATCCTTAAAACATCTTGTAATTTCGTAAGATTAATCGTAATTTATATTAAATAATAATGTGTCAAAAAACAACTTCAATCAGAGCGTATTAGGTTAAAAACTCCGCATGCTTCATTTGACGGCCATTTTGAAAAACACGACTTTTGAAGTTTTAGCTGCGGAGCATATTTAAATTAGTGCAGTTTTATTGCAGTCATACTAACTGCATTCAAACTGCATATTTGCAGTAGTCGGTAGTGCAGTTGAAATGCAGTCCGTCAGTCTATTCCCTTATGCATTACATGTGTAGTGCTAGCATAAGCCGAAGCTGTATGTGCCACCTGAAGGTATGATGTGCACGTCCCTCATGCGCTGGTGTTGCGGCTCGGCGGCCTCCTTGAGCGCGGCGGGCAGGTGCCCTACGAGCGCGTACTGCAGCGCGGCCAGCAGCAGCCAGTGGCACGGACGCGCGCAACCGCCCTCCAGGCAAGACGAGTCACCGTACACTACCAGGCGACCGGCCTACATATGACAATGCATTCATTACTATTTTATTTTTAATTTATTGGAAAACCAACGACATTAAAAGAGGTATGAAACATAATATAAAACTGAAAGTCAATTACAGGTTTTCACTGTTTGATTATAGACAAAATCAAGGACTTAACTAGGCACTATTTGCACGCACACATATATACCTACCTACACTACATCACTCGTCGAAGAACATCGTACTCAACAAACGCCTCGCAGTCACACCGGTGTTGAAAATGTCCAGATCAAATTGATTTCAATAATGGACAGAGACTGGATGCAAAAGGCCGAGAAGAAGAGAGAATGAGATACGGGGATAGCCCCGTATCTCAAGTCCTATCAATGTCTGATTTTTAACTTTGACAGAACTTGAGCACATAAAAATGGCCTTGCAGCTAATCCCTGATCAGGGACGCCGTTATATACGTACTAGCGCGATAGTACTGTCACTGTCACGCACGTCATGGCATGGTATGATTTCAACGTTATGAAAAGGCATAAATTCGATTTTCTGTAGTGATGAGAAGAGAATCCCTAGGAGGTAGCTAGGGGAAATGGTCTTTATGTATGTATATACGGAGTTTATGTATGTATCAATAATGTTGTGTAGAAATAAACATTTGTTTATCTTACCTTAGGCAGTTTGTCGATCGTATCGTTGGTGTAGTCGCGCGTCTCGCCGTCCGTCTGCAGCAGGCCCAGGATAGGTACGTCGATGAGCGGTCCGCCGCCAGACGTGCTGCCGCCGCCGGTCTTATCGCCAGACATTATCTGATAACAGTGGTCACTAATTATACGCACAAGCAAGGGCGGCTGCAGCTATATGGCCACGCTGCTTTATAAATACATACAAATAAAAAAAATGCGCAACTGAAGCGCTCCACCCGCATTGTGGACGCGCATCAGTTTATCGAACAACTAACTAGCTAATCATCAAGTCTAAACGTTAACGAAACTCAATACAACAACACTAAGACTCTTGAATATTAAGGCTCGCTGCCTCCGCGTACTTTGCGGCTTTGAAGGCGCCCTAAAATAGGAAAGTGGTCCTATACATGGAATCGTAGCACATCATTTCATATGAAAGGAGTCCACGACGTCAGCGAAGTAGTGGCTAGATAAGCTAGTAAGTTATATTGACGTTGTGTCACCCCTCTCCTCCCCCGGAATCACCACACCAGTCAGACTCGATTTTCTTATAGAGATTGACCCCTTTCCTGTTTCGCGTTCCGACGAAGCTATAATATTGTTCACAGCCTCGCTATTGATTTGAGTCTTATGAGAACTCGCCCTCAACATATTGAGGGCGAGTTCGCTGATCGTATCGATGCTATGACGGACACACGTGCCGCGCCGCCGCCGCGTGCGCAGCGTCGTCGAATGGAGTGTTGCGGGCCTGGCCTTAGTAAGTCCCCTTTACTTAACCCTGTTTTGTAGTGTACCTGTTGTCCCTGGTCGTTAAGCTGCGCGGTGACGAGCACGCCGTGTTCCGGGAAGCTGTGTATGTGCGTGCCGCTCGCGTAGTACATGGAGTGGCCGCCCAGCTTGAACGAGCCCTCGAAGACGCGGTCACCCAGAGCAACCTGGCCGACACACACAATTCGTTTAGCTAAAATAATATTGCACACAATGGACAGTTTTTGGAAAAGTGTAAAAAACTTTCATTTGTGTCTTATTTTTTACCCGACCTCGCAAGAAGGAGGGTTATGTTTTTCGAGTGTATGTATGTGACTATGTATATGTGAGTATGAATTTGAGTACGTATGTCTAATTCTTTGGCCATTCAGCCTTACAAATGGCTTGATGGATTTTAACATATGAGCTGTCGACTGTAGGAGTGACATTGGCTAAAAAAAATATTTATTTATTTATTCAAAAATCTAACAGACTTAAATATAGTTTAACAATTGTAGATTGATAATTATGTATTGATAATTTAATCAAAGTGCAGTCGTGTTTTATATTTTGTTAAATGCAGCTAAAACTTAAAAAACCGCGTGCTCTTTCAAATGAAGCACCAAAACGCCAAACACGTCACGCGACATCTTGTGACGTCACTTACTACAAAAAATGTATAAATTCATAATGGTCTACCTGATACATGCTAAGAAGGTCGTTCAATGCTGGCACATTAGCGCCACCTGTTTCTGGTATCCACCTGAAAAAGTAAAACTGATTAGATAGATAAACACTTTATTGCACAAAGAAGCATATACATAGAACACATAGTAAACAATTTGTACAAAGGTAAAGGCCATATCGCTCATTTAGCTTTAGTTAGCAATTAAATTGTTACATATTATTAGTGTATGCTATAATATATTTTATTTATTTAGGAGGTGACCGTGAAATACCCTTAACGATAAAGATAAAAGACTCAGCATGTGCCCATTGCTTTGTTTCCCTCACTTCCAGGGAGCTCGGGTACACGAGGATCGCGATACACCACGTGGGTCCAGTGCGGATTACATTGCCTTAGATTTTTAATTGTTACATGCAGAAACCTGTATGACTGAGAACAATAAAAAATCTGCTGAGAAAACCCTCACGATGTGTTCCTTTATCGAATTGAGAACATTCAGTAAACGTAGGAAAAATTCTTTGGAAAAAAAACCTCAAAGAAATCGCATTGGTCGACATGGGGTTTGAACACCTAGCACACGCAAAAAAAAAACATAAAAATACCACAAACAAGAAACGGTAATGGTATATATTTACCATTGCCGTGTATTTTCGTCGTAAAACTTGACGTGGCGTAGCAACGAAGCGTTGTACCAGTCTGCAAATACGACGAGCGACAGCCCGTTGTCGACAGCCTTCTTCAACGCTGCCATCTCTTCGGGAAAGTATTCGTCCTCCGGGTCCACGAGAAGCAGCGCGCCATATAATGACGTGTCGATACATGTTAGGGGTGTACCTGGTAAAGGAATCGATAGTTTGTCAATGTCACAGATAATCGTAGTTGCAGTGGCTCTACGACTAGCTTTTAACCGACTGCCGAAAGGAGGAGAGTAAGTTTTTCGGGTTATTGCCCGTGGTCCACCTCGGCTGTTCACCTCGGCGGACCACGGGAAGTTTTTTTCCTTCGTTGTTTCATATTGTCTGTAAAAAAATTCTAGCCGTGGACAGGACTTGAACCTGCGACCTTGGCACATACCACGGCTAGAAATTTTTCAACATTTAATTTATTCGGCGAGCATGGCATAATGCTGCATAAAAATTAAATCTGAGTTTATGTATGTATGTTCATTTATGGCCTCCTACATATGGTATCGTTTGATCCGTTTTGATGACGGGACTTGCATACATGTTAGAAAAAAATAGGCCGACTGCGGCCTTAATAGATGTCAACTGTCATAATCACAGCTCTACAGAACTCCTGAGCTGATTGTGAATATGGCCGGAGTCAATACGGAGTGTATTCGGAATTAAGATATCTTCATTACACAACAATTTTCTATTTTTAACTTGCGAGAAGTACATTTTATGGTCTTAATTTACAGTATCTTTTGAATATCAATATCGTTCAGGTTGCAATGTGCGTTACGACATTCATAGTCAGTTTTGAGAAGATTAGCTATATAAGCTAGCTCTTACAACGCTAAGCTAAGGTAACGCTAAGCTTGCGGTAAAACTGTCAGATGAATCTCGGCCATTGTCCACCTAAACTTGTGATGCATCTCACCCATGACCTCGACGTAGAAGCCATGTTCGCGCAGTCGCCGGTACATGTCCCTGAAGTTTGTGTGTATGTGGTCTGCGTGCCAGTCGAGCGGGTCGTGCTTGGCGCGCAGGTCGTCGCGCGGGAAGTACCCGCCGGGGTAGCGCAGGCTGTGGAACTGGTCCCACAGGAGCCGCCGCGACCGCACCGGCACGGGAATCACTCGCGCTCTAACATAGACATCAATGCAACGAATCAAGCTTCGTTTACATCTACAGGCGTGTCAGGCACGTGCCGTGGCAGACCAAAAAATATTATTCTATACAATGTGTATGAATTCAACGTATTTATATCTACAGTACCGGGGGCCGCGCAGACGCAGACAGAGACATTGTATAGAACAATATGATTTTGTCTGCCACGCCACGTAATGGACACGCTCAATGTCTGTAGATGTAATTGAAGCTTACGCTACGCTTTAATTAGGTCGACTTGTAACGATGTTAAATACAAATGCTACTACTGCTACTTCTGAGGTCCATAAAAATTAAAATACTTCAGGTTCTTTCCTTACCGTATTGGTAGCATAAGCGTTGCGTTTCTCATAGTCCCCTCGCCAGTGTCAGAGTGGCTTTCTAACGTGATGTTGACGTGACCCTGTGGAAAAAAGCAATCACTCAGTCATGGCTCGACTCTAGACCAATCGGCAAACACAGAAGGCGCGCCATGGCCTGCTTGATTACAGCAATCACAGTTCAAGCGATGAAATCAAGCCGGTAGTTCGATTTCATGGCTCATAGTCATCAAAGTAGCGGTCTTACACGTATTACGGTTAAAGCATTGCTTTGCTAGGTCTCTCCCCCCAACCCTTCCACTCATTTCTATTCTACTCAGACCCTCTCTTAAAAGCGTCCAGTTCGTCTCGCCATCGTTTGCTTACATAAAAATTCAAAGCTACAATTTTAAATAACAAGTTAATTTACCTCCACAACTCCATCGAAGTTTGCACCGCTCTCTAGTATAGTGAAGCTGAGCGCCAGCCAGCCGGACCACGGCCACAGGACCTCGCTGTAGTCCACGGATACAGACAGCAGTGTGCCGTCGGGCAGGTGCGGGTGCCAGCTCACTTCCGTCTACACAGCAATAAAGCTTCATTTACATCTGCGATACCCAAAGATCTATATCCAACCCCGGGGGTTTGGGTTTCTATGGGTTTTATGGGTTCCGTACCTCAAGATGAACTCTTATATTTATTGTTTTCTTTTAGACCTCACTACAGTTAAAAATCCGTTAAACACATGTTAAAGTTTCAAAAAGGCAATATTAGCTTTTGTCTGAAAAAATCTAAAATCAGTTGCCAATTAGGAATATATACGTACGAAACGGTGGCAAATTGTCGAGATTTAAAACACTAAGTCAGGATGGCTGGTTCGAGTAAAGATAAAATTTTCCTCGTACATACATAACCGGTTACGTAGGCGGATAATTTTATCCTCGTTCGTAACTGGCGGCCGAAGGCAATATACCCGTAGTTATGTGACTCACCACGAAGCCTGCGACGCCGAGCCCGTTGACGACCGTGACGTTTGCTATGATCGGCTGCGCGCTGTAGTACAGTGGCTGCGTACAGTACGGCCACATGTACTGGCACTCGGTCAGGTCGATGTACGCGGGGCTCAGGCTGGCCTGGGGCTCGTACTCCCTGAGAAACTGCAACCAGAACGCATATACAATTCACTAATGTTTGACAAACAATCGTTTGCAAAAAAAGGTTTATAAATGGATGTGGCAAATACACATTTCATTCGATTTTTTTTAACATTATAATCATTTGTAAAATTAGTCGTTTTATGGGTAGATTATTTTTTATTTCATATAAAAAAAATCTTTACCAAAACTTGACCCAAAGCGGTAGAAAAACCGTTGTCTACTTTTGATGTTTCGACTTCTATTGAAAATTTAAACAAAAACAAAAGAGTTGCGGACTTGCTAAAATTTTCATGTTAGGCAATCTTGCTATTTAAATATGGCAGTCCACTCTCTTGTTTTTTGTTTGAATTTTCAATTCTAACCGTTCCCTCCTTCATGGTCTAACCTGATAAGCGCTAATGAGATCTAGTTTCCCGTGCCCTTGTTCAAACATGTTCGGGCCGGGCAGGCGACGCGCCGTGATGCACAGCGCCTGCTTCACCGCCGCCGGGGTGAGGTGCTGCCGCGGCACGCCGCTCGCCAACAGCGCTATCGCGCCGGCAACCACAGGGGAGGCCACCGATGTACCTGTACAATAGAAAAGCCTCTTTATTAAGGTTAAGGGCCTCTTGCAATATCGTGATAACCCTGAGTTAATTAACCAGAGAAAACTCCATATATTTAACTCGGGTTAAATCGCTAACTCTTTGCATTGCAAGTTTTTTCTCATTACAGACAATCCTAGTTTTGGCACCAGTCCCACATAAAGAATTGTTTGTTGTCAAATATAGCATTCGCAATGTAACTTTGCTGTGAGAATACAAAAATAAAAATAAAAATTAAAAGAAATTTCATATTAACTCTTTATTAGCCACTAAGGGCGAGATTCTCGGCCTCTGCATTTGATAACTTATCCTAGGCAATAAAAGTGTTCCAAGGCGGCTTTATCGCTTCAAGCGATCTCGAGGCAATACTTATTGTCTAAACAAAATTTAGGAGAACCAATAACTAAAACGAAGATAGTACGTCAGCGCAAGATTCAAACAGAGGGCAACATAAATTATCAGCAGTTTAAATAATTTGTTATTGTGTCAATCAATTCAGTTCACGGCAAATTGGCAATTGAACAATAGTTATACTTTCGCTATGCATCGCACATATACCTTATAGTTTAATGAGTTAACGATTTGCGGCCACACATGTTGACTACATTCGCTATGACAACATGTCACGCAGGATGATTTAGGTATTTGGGACTTTTGAAACACAATAAGTTCCGCCTATTCAACTTCTAATACAAAAACAAAGGTAATTAAGATAATACACCTATATATTATTCTTTGTTTTGAGAGTAGTTTCCAAAAACAGTAAAATAAACATCTAAAACACAAATTAAACATACGAGACCGTTTGTTAATAGTAGTAATGTGAAAATCATCAATGATTAATTTATTTAAAATATATTTATATAGTAAAGTAAGATAAATACTCCATCGCTTATGACCGCCAAAATAAGTGTTATGTAAAGTACGCACCACTGAGCGACCTACATCCACCAGTCACGCTGGAACCACGCACTCCGCTACCGTATGTCACTATATCAGGCTTCATGCGGCCGTATCCCTGAAAGAATGGTACTAATCCTTATTTTCATACAAATAAAATTACATACATATCAACATTAATTGAGATCGATAGGCTAGGTTCTAAGGCGTGTGTTTTGTTCCGCTTTTACCATACGTGTCTTAGGATGCCTTGGGGCATGTAAGCGAACTCCAGGGTTGCGACAGACCGCCCTTTCTATTGGTTTATTACAGTCTCTTTACATAATTATACATACATACAGCTTATTAGATTTACTACGGTAACAAACAAGATTAGTCTACATTTTCTGTGTGCCTCCAGGCAAAGACCTCAATCTTCTCCATCCGTTATTCTCTCCAACATCTTGTCCACGTCTTTCCCACCGTCCCAAAACCGCCCTTAGTATATCTATAACAATAGGTTTGATGTGCTCCAGATAGCTTAGGTAAACTCTTACGTGAGGCAACTCCCAAGTAGTCATGCCGCGAGAGGAAAACTTGGCAATGCGGTCGTCGAACCCGATGCCACCGACTCCAATGACATCCATCTGGTCCGCTGGGTTGTTGAGAGTGCCGTACAAAGGGCCGTCGTTGCCTATGGCCGACACCATTATAACCTGGAGCGAAAAATAATTGTCAATATTACACTTCCGAAAGAAAATATCGCGCACTACGAATATCTCTTTCTCGGTTACAAATTTACCTTATTAGCGCTTAGTTCCCACACCTTGTCGACAAACGGATGGTCCATGAAGTCCGGTCCACCGATGCTTAGATTCAGGACATCAATCTTACGCATTATAGCGTAATTGAACGCGTCCAAGAACCATGATGTATATGATACCTGTATCCAAATAAAATACAATTGATTTGTGTATTACATTAATTAAGTTTAATATGTGTACATGGGCACGCAGATTTAGCAATTTCAAGCTACTAATTATCATTAATACAGACATAGAGCCCATACATTATCACATACATTTTGAAACATTATTGTTCTTTTTCTGCCTAATTTTGATTTGACGTTCGTAATCTACAGTAGGCAGGAGGCAACATTGGTTTATTACAGTTTAAGATTGTACAAATACAATCGCAACCAAATAGGTAGCAGGGGTTAGATCATAAACAGTTTGGTGAGAGCTAGCGTAGTCTAGGATTCAATACGTTTCGGGAATTCGCAAAATCTCTTCAATTCTTCAACACACAGCTATAGCACCCACCTGATTGTCGGTGAACACTCTGAATATGTGCAGGTCTGCGTCGGGCGCGAACCCTAGGCAGTCGGTGCGTGAGGCGATGACGCCGGCGACGAAGGTGCCGTGGCCGAGGGCGTCGTCGAGCGTATTCTCGCCGGTCCAGTCGGTGCGCTCGCGCACGCGTCCGAAGTGCGGGTGGTGACGCGCCAGTCCCGTGTCGAATACAGCCACCTTCACACCTTCGCCTGGCGATGGACAACAATACTAGTAGTCAATGCAAAAAGACATTGCCACATTTCAATGGAGCTTTGCCCTACCAAACTACGTGACCATTTAAGCTGTACCTATCATTTTGTTGGGGACTTATTACAGGTTTCATATTGCATAATCATAATCAGTATCATTTTCTACTACTCTCGCAACTCCTATAATAATAATAATAATTCTTTATTTACAGGTATAAACCCATTCAAATTTAAAAAATTACAATAATTGAAATTAAAATTTAAATAAAATAATATAATATAATATGTAAGAATATATATACTATAGAAGAATAACAAAAACAATGAATAAATCGCTTCGATTTCTTACTATTTTCTGAATTCTTAATTAAGCTATTTTTTTCGAATCGCAACTTGTACAAAACTTGGTTTTAAACCAATAATTTTAATAAAAAACGGAGATATTTTTACATTTATTCGTTATCTTGTACAACTTGCGGTTGATGGTGGGGCAGAATCTGGCATGGTCATTTGGGAGTGAAGAAATTGCAATCGGGAAACTTAAAGACCTAGATGTCGGAAGGCCCAGAGAAATGGAAACGTTATTACTTACTACTTGTAAATACTAGTCGAAGCAGCTAGCTAAAACAATTTAGACTAAGTACCAGTAATTACTCAGTTCACATACTCCGTTTTCAAAGACAAAGAAACTGTTGATAATGACGAGATAGTAACAGTTAGTTTGACAATTCTGATTGAATTGTGTTAATTGATTGTTTTGTAGATAATGTCACATTAAAATTATCAGACAACGTTCGAGAATATCAATCAATATGTTGGAGTTTTGTTTTTAGTTTTTTACATGGACTGCTGAGCTCCTTCGTCCAAGGTTGCAGTTGCTTCAGGGTACTACTAAAAGAAAGGAAGATATCTACGACATAATATTTTAACTCTTTAACTTGATATAAAAAAAAACCGGCCAAGTGCGAGTCGGCCTCGCGCACCGAGGGTCCGGTGCAACGCAACCACTTTGCTGTAACGAAAAGATAAACTAGGTTTAGGGACCAACTTATCTTTGCCATTCGTATAATAATATGCCCATACATCGACATACTCCCGACTCCTTTGATTGCGTAGACGTAGAAATTTAATTTTTTCACAGCTGCATTAGATTACAGACCTAAGTATTTGGTATTAATTTCAACTTGATATGTCCACGTGTTTCTGAGAAAAAGGTCTTGACAGACAGAAAGATCGACAACAAAGAGATCCTATAAGGGTTCCTTTTTTCCTCTTGAGGTATGGACCCCTAAAAATCTAGTATGTATATAAAACTTCAAATTATGAATATGTTAGTACACTGTACCTGTAATTCCGAGGGCCCAAAGCAAGTCTGCCTTCAATACCGATGTAATCTGTCGTGGCACCGTCCTTAGAAGCTTTCTAGATGCGAAGCCATCACTCTGTAAACAAAGTAGCAGTTTCATATTAGAACAAATGGTGGGCTTGATTCAAAATTAGCGCCAATTGAAGCAGACCGGTATAATAATATAGCTATTCACTTCCACTATTTGTATTTGTTTGCCATACAAAATAGTCAGCTAAGCAGTGTTCAAAAGTGAGCACTTCATGGACAAGTTATTTACTATGTTGGAGATCAGATATAATGGGTCATTATACTATGTATGTTTCAAATCTCAAACTGCAATATTTATAGAAATACGGAAAACTTATCAATCAATCAATCAATACATTTATTTGTTAGAATACACAGAATACGAGATGTTATACAATTTAATAATAAAGTCATGGTATTCAGCCTGTTAAGAGGCGTACAAATGTTATACACACTGATGACGGTCACTGAACTCCTTGACACTGTAAAACATATTTTGTAAGAGCCACCTAGACAACTCCGTTTTAAATGGCCTGCCTTCTAATATCTCATCGTCTGAGGAAGTTTGTTATATAAAAAAATTGACATGTTATACACATTTTTCTTGTAAATCTATCGCGATATTCGTGTGCTAATGAGTTACAATGGAAGGATTATTGAACTTCTCGAGTATCCAATATGAAGTAAGTACGAACCAATGTTGTTTGAATACTAATGTTATTGCTAAGGTTTATTATCATTTGTACCTCCCGTGGTCGTCTCAGCGAGTGCAGTGCGCGGGCGCGGTGATTGCGCCACCCCGCATACAGACACCCAGCTGGGCCGCAGTCATCCTGCAATAACAATGATACACAGCACAACCTCTGTATGAAACACTGCGTCTATACATAATGGTTTTTCAATTCATGCCAAACAATCACTGCTTTCATTCACATTGAAACACATAATCAAGATAAAGGTCATGTTCTTAATATACAAGTTTGACAGAATGTAGAGTAACTCGGGCCTTTACCTCTGGGACATATTTGATAGTCCGCTGCACCAGCCTCTGTGCAGTGACCCTGCGCACTGCGGGGTGATCACGCAGAGCATCAATTGCATCATTCTCGCCTTCTCCCAGAACAATCACATCAAAATCACTCGGGTACTCCTTGGCAGGATTGTCACGCAGTACTAGTGTCCAATTAGACACCTGAAAGCATACACATTAGTAAAATTACATTTTCTTTTATTAAGTTTTTATATAAAGTCATGTAATCTGCTAAGTTGTTTTTACAATCTATAATGTTTACAATGATTTTTGGATTGAGTCATAAAAGACTTCATCCATCACAGCTATTGTGTAGATTACAGATTGCAATCAGAAAGAATTTCAATTTTGAGTCATACAGTCAGTTACACAATAGGGGGCAGATGTCATATACTAATTAAATAACATACAGTGAGCTCACAAACTACTGAGGACAAATACTGTGAAGTTAGGTAGTCTACCCAGAGTATCAGTCAGCCCATGTTTTAAGAAGTGCCGGCAGGTTGTTTACATTCAAGAGAATTCAGCTTAAAGCCACACAATCACATATACCATAACCCACAGCAAGGGTCTTATTTTGTAAACAAATATGATCTTCTAATTACCTGCTGTGGTGTAACACAGAATGACCTGATTGAATGAATCTGTTCGTCATTGTGAAAATAAAGTGATCCGATCCAATCATAATTATGAAAATAATTAAGTCATAATTAGTTAATAATAAAAAATACTATCATAAATTCTTAATTAAAAATGTGCCCTCTTAGCGACGCTCTAACGCAGTAGGTTGCAATAAGAATATAACAAAAACTTTGTGAAGTTTTTAACATGCATATTACTTACCCCAGCATTCTTTAGAGCAGCACCTACATAATTTTCCCTCCTTGATTTTGTAAAGTATCCTTTGAATGTTATTATGTGCTCACTGCCGACAATATCAGTACTGAATTCATAATCCACAAGAGCTGAAGTCGTAATATTACATGAGGTATCAGCTCGGGCGGCTAAGGAACCTATGCAAATTAGGATTGCTAGGATCATGTAGCTCATCCTCATCTTCAAAATCAGTAGGGTCAATCCAGTTCAATTTCTTCGTGGCAGTGGTAACAATTTGCGATTATCATCCATTATCTAGTCATCTCATTCACAGCAACAAAAAAGGAAGGAATCAAGGCAGACTTTTGGCGAATGTGAAGCTATTTTTGATAATTTATTGACTGAAGTTGCAAACATTTTAGTACTTGAACACCATTTTCTTTGAAATCACAAAATAAATAGTAGTAGTATTCATTATTATTTATTTTATTTATCCAAAGGAATTTTATTGAATTTTATCCAACCGCAACCAACCACAAAAAAATCTCCTCCACAGATTAATTATTTTTTTTTGTAAAATTCTTCAGTAAGCAAAGCCAACTACTTCACGGGGCATACAGCCTAGTCTGATGCTAGAAGAATTTTTCTAATAGGAATTCGAAACGGCCACTCTTGCAAAGGCAATCAAAATAGTGATGTTATGATTGAAATATCGATATTGCATCGGTATTTATATTGAATTAGATGTGCTCCCGCGATTTTGTACGCGTTGTAATTTTTTTCCTGGGCTCGTACCATCATACCCTCATTCATAGTAGTACCATAGTCGTTCTTCCGCTTCCCCCTTCCTTCCATGACGACTTCACATTTTATTGTGGATATGACTATAAGAGCGACCTGAAGCAGCTGCAGCCCTTGGACCATATTGGGGTGTGAACCGTTAGTGTGTTGTGGCGCGACTGGGGCACGGCATGCGTGTTTGTCAACCGCGATAAGTTTACAAACTGAGATGTGACTCAAATAAAATATAGCGGACACTTAAATGCCACGGCTATGATACCAACCAACCATGAATTATTCACACGGAATTTTCTCATGAATGTTTATACAGTCTCATTATATCTTTGTATACAAATCCGATATAACAAGAATGGTATTGTTACCTACAGCCGTTTGTAACTATATAATGTACATACATATTATT
This sequence comes from Tachystola acroxantha, assembly GCA_963506565.1. Lineage (NCBI taxonomy): Eukaryota > Metazoa > Arthropoda > Insecta > Lepidoptera > Oecophoridae > Tachystola > Tachystola acroxantha. The sequence continues at coordinate 14,350,410 of OY735870.1, read as the reverse complement.
ACATATAATACTAGAGGTACCCAGGTACATTCGCAGAGAAGGAAATATAACGCTACTTAAGTACTTACTTAGGTTAAAGCAAAAACAAATAACCCGACGGCGATATGCAATGACTAAGGCGCGTATTCATAAACGTGATTTAAAGCTACGCCACCGTCCCCCGTAGACCCCCTTTCTATCTTAACTTTTTTTAATAAAGTGTGAAAGGGATAGCAACACGATTTAAGAGAAGTGAGCTTTAACTAGGTTTATGAATAACAGCATATAGATATAACCACTTTATGGTGATAGATTTAGATTTCTTTATTTCATTTTTACACAATAATATACGAGTAGGTAGTACATTATGTCAAATATAGTCATTTTTGTAAAAATGATGATGCTTTATGCTGATTTGTTTTAAAATGTATCCTATACGATAATTATAAGATCCTACAAGAGTCCCGTGATCATGACGAATTTAACGACACGGTACCTACCTCATAGCACCTATTCATCGAATCCAAGACATTTAGGCAACAGAAGGTCACAAAGGAACAGACAAACATACATACACTCGAAAAAACATTCTTCTTCATCATCATCATCCGATCTAATAATGTGAAAATAACTATGCAATAATCACAGAACAGCTTTAAATGTTAGTAGGGTAGGGTAGTTTTTGTTTACAAAATAAGACATTTGATTTGGGCTTCGGTATACATTATTTGATGTCAAAATAGCAGTCGAGTTCATTTTTAGGGTTCAGTGCCTCAAAAGGAAAAAAAAGCGGCTAAGTGCGAGTCAGACTCGCGCACAGAGGTTTCCGTGCAAACATGTTTTACGAAACGGGTACTACAGCACAAGTAAAGGAAAAAATCCGAAAACTGTAAATGACAATGCCAGATTCTGCCCCACCATCAACCTCAAGTTGTACAAGATAACGAATAAATGTAAAAGTATCTCCGTTTTTTTATTAAAATTATTGGTTTAAAATAAAGTTTTGTACCTACAAGTTGCGATTCGAAAAAAAACAGCTTAATTAAGATTTCAGAAAAAAGTAAGAAATTGAAGCGAATTATTCATTGTTTTTGTTATTCTTCTATAGGAGTTGCGAGAATAGTAGAAAATGATACTAATTATGATTATGCAATATGAAACCTGTAATAAGTCCCCAACAAAATGATAGGTACAGCTTAAATAGTCACGTAGTTTTATAGGTGGGGCAAAGCTCCATTGAAATGTGGCAAAGTCTTTTGAATATACATCTCTACAAAAAAAAATTGTTATTAGAGACATATATTTGCAGATGACCTAATCAAGAGTAGGTATGTACGTCGATGTATGGACATAATATTTTAATAATGGCACAGATAAGTTGGTCTCTAAATCTAGTTTATCTTTTCGTTAGAGAAAAGCTGCGGGGTTAAAAAGCCTCGGTGTCCAACTCGTACTTGGCCGTTTTTTTTTGGTTCAATCTGTTTTTTATCCAATAATACTTCGTAAGTAATGAAAATCATTCAACTTACGCTGTTTGTTCAATAAAACAACCCTTTTGGACATAGCGATCTAACCGGCTCTATTAAAATTACATGTCTCACCGCGCATGGCCTGTCGCTGGTCGAGCCGCTCCCACACGGACTGCTTCAGCTTGTCCAGGTCGAGCTTGACTGCCCGCAGCGCGCCCGACAGCAGCTCGACCGGCGCCGCCTTCACCGTCCGCAGCATTTCGGTTATGTACTTCAATATACTGTTCGTCCTCTCACGGAACGTCGCGTCCAAGTGGTTAATTTTCTTTTCGACGGACTGAATCATCTTGAAGTATCGCTCGCTGGACATTAGCGTCTCCACAAACTTATCTACGACCACTTCGTCTTTCATAGTTCGTGGCGTGGTGGCCAAACGGTTGTTACCGATTTCTTTGTTCCTGCTAAAAAACGCAGCCTCGTCAGAATCGTCATTGCTTCTTTCATGGTTTATCAAGCGCTCGCTCACGACAATGCATTTCGCGAGTAATGAAAGGACGATCACGAATTCTCTTTGCCACATTTTGGTGGAGTCCTCTGTCCGGTCTCACAAAACGAGCCGCAATGACTACTCTCCAGAGCATATTGTTTAACTTGAAGCCAACTTATTTTAAAACAAGATCAGACTCCTTCCATTGTTGAAACGACCGAAGTAATAAATATCATCGTTACTTAGTAGGTATTCAACGCTGCAAAATTAAAAGCACTTATTTGTTATCGAATGGAAATTAGGAACAAATGAACAAGATTAAATTCAAGATCAAGAAAATGGACTAGCTTCAGCGTAATTGAAGGATAATACGTATACTAAGCTCGCTGACTAAGGGCCGGCATACAACGTCACGGCGCGGCGCCGTGCCGTCGCATGGCGTGGCGTATCACGGCGTCTGCTGGCCCCGTCTCCCGGTGCACGATGTCGGCCGGCGCCGGTCACAGCCGGACAACATTCGCCGTTCTGTTGTACGCTAGCCCTAAGGGCGGACGCACAACGCCACGGCGCGGCGTCCGCCGGCGGTGCACGTCAGCGCCCGTGTACCGCACCGCGCCTGGGGATTGGCGCCGTCCGCCGGCACGACGACGCTGTCCGCCTGTGAACGGCGCCGTCCGACATCGTGCACCGGTAGACGGCGCCGGCAGACGCCGTGACACACCGCGCCATGCGACGGCACGACGCCTCGCCGTAGCGTTGTACGTCGGCCCTAACTTAGATATAATAAATGACGGCATTTGGAGCGGGGCCACTGACTAAAATAAATTGTAATCGCATCACATGTGGATCGATACCAGTAGGTACTGTTGTTCGCGGCCCTTGTTGAATCGCGGGTCATTTCGTCTTATTACGCCGTGTTATGAAAATGTTAGACCCGCGTGTGAAATGTTCTCGGATAATTTTTCATACTACGGCATTTCGAAACAGCCCGTGAACAAAAGTATAATAAGTAATGTGAATAGAACAATATAAAGTTCAATAGTATTACACCTACAAATATACGATTTATGTGTTTTAGTTTAGACCGTATAGATATCATCCGTACTTACGTAGGATTTTTTGTTTGGACTAATTAAATGATGCGGCGTATTACATTGCAGTGTGGGACGCCCCCCGACCAGATGGAGGGATGACCTTCGCAAAATGGCTGGCAGGGACTGGATGCAGAGGGCCGAGAGTAGGGTTGATTGGCGCGCTTTGGGAGAGGCCTACGTCCAGCAGTGGACTGATACGGGCTGATGATGATGATGATGATTACATTGCAGATGATTGTAGGACCTACTGTAATTTACTTAAGTACTAGTCGTTTTTGGAAACAATTTATTTTGATCTGTGATTATTCAATGGTTTCCATAAACATGAATAAATAGACATGTTAGACCTAGAACGGGTTTTGCGATAAAGGGTGCCTGAAATAATTCATTTATGTCTATTAAGTATCTATTAGTTTTGTGTAACTACGACTATAACAGTAGCTACACCTATTACCACTTTGTGTTATTATTACGCAGGTGGTACAGTCGACATCACATCATGTGTAACACTGTGGACTTTGTACCGTTTTTATTATCTGCGTCGTAAGACTTGAAATCGTACTGCAAGTGTTACCATTGATCTGCTGTCGACTGTACCTACAAAAGTCAGCCCGCTTTTATGTTTACTTATAGTTACATTTGTAGGTAGTAGGTACCTTTGTAGGTAGGTTACAAAAGTAACTTATAGTTATACTAATGTAGGGCATTTGTATTTTTTTTTTGCATACTTTAAATCTGGTACATGCAATTATTAGGTACACCGTGTGACAACAAGGAATTTATTCTACCGCTCGTTATGTTCTGCTTATAAGTACTTATGAATCTTATGATGAACTGGTCAATTACGTAAGGATATTGAATGGTTCGTTGTTTGTTTGAAGTATATTTTTAATAAAAACGTTGACATTGGAGGGTAATTGTAAGTTTGGGTTTTAGAAACTGGGAAGGGGGTAATAGTGTTCTGTGGGTTGGATACGTTTCTTATTGATTCGGAACTTAGGCTCACCTCATTCTCTGTCGACGACGAGTCCGTTCATTAACATTCGCTTCTTTCATCGTTATTTAAACCGGTGTTCGTGGCACGTGGTGAACTGGTGAGTTATCTATTTTATTTACAGTATTTTCTATAAAATTAAAATACAAAATAATTAAAATAGATATATAAATAGTAACAGATCTTGCCTTGTATAAGTAAGTAATTACACGTGGTAACTATCTAACTGGGGTTGTCTCCACCGATCCCAGGATCAGTTTGGATTGGAAACGGATCCGGGCAGTTTGTCTCCACCGATACCGGGATCGGTTTCCAACACAAAAATCAATTAATGTTTGTATCCACCGATCCCGGTATCCGTGGCTACAAGAAATAAATTATATTAATTGTGGAAACGGATCACGGTTTACAAGAGATAAGAAAGGAATTATATTATTTTTCCAAAAAAAATCTTTTCACCTAATTTTCCAAACAATAGGAAGTTATAAATAAAACATATTAATTAATTTCATGAAGTTATACAGAGTGTTGTTTTGATTAACGACGAGCGACTAAGGGGTGGTAGTCTAAATAATCTTAGTTCCAAAAATTGTGTTTATATTATTTTTAATTAACATAATTACTTTTAGAATTAAAACTATAGTGAGCCATTACTACAAATTATTATATATAAACGGATGTCACTCACTTATATTGTTGAAGTCGGCAATTAGACTTCAACAATATAAGTGAGTGATATCCGTTTATATATTTATTTATTTATTTGTTTATTTCTTATATAATAAAACCAAATTTTACACCAGTCTATATGAACAAATGAGCCAGGTAAGCGTTTCACAGTGGTATGCTGCGTGGTATATAATAACATAATTAAATTACTATTAAAAAAATTAAATTATCGCAGCGCATGGATACAATATAATAAGTAAGAGATCCTTTATTTAGGTATGTGACTGATAATTTCTGTGATTTTTGATTAAGTATGTAAGTTAAAAGATTTTATTGTTAATTAATATACAGGGTGTTGTTTTGGTCAACGATGAGCGACTTATGGGTGATAATATACACGACACTAATGCCAAAAAAATATAATAAGTATACTTTATTTTTTTTTAAATCCACAAATAATAAAATTTGTTGTCATACATTCGTGGGCTATGGCCGGGCCACTGACAGCGTGCGTCGGGCGTGTTTGTACCGCACAATGACACACACTTGAAATTATCGCGGCGCCCATGCGCTGCGAAAATTTCAAGAGAAAATATTTTTTTTAATAGTAATTATGTTATTATACAGGGTGCAACGTAAAGGGTATATGAAGCCGAAAGGACGGTGTTCAGTATCGGAAACTGTTTGAGTATTGTTCTACGACTTTTCGATTTTCGCGAATTTGTTTTGTGACTTTTCATACATTTCGTACCGGTCAGCTGATCGATTTGTATATGACATTAATTTATTTTTATTTTTTATTCGAAAAGTCGTAGAGCAAAAGTTGTTCAGTTATCGATACTGAACACCCTCCCTTCGGCTTCATATACCCTTTACGTTACAACCTGTATATAAACGGATATCACTCACTTATATTGTTGAAGTCTAATTGCCGACTTCAACAATATAAGTGAGTGACATCCGTTTATATATAATAATTTGTAGTAATGGCTCACTATAGTTTTAATTCTAAAAGTAATTATGTTAATTAAAAATAATATAAACACAATTTTTGGAACTAAGATTATTTAGACTACCACCCCTTAGTCGCTCGTCGTTAATCAAAACAACACTCTGTATAACTTCATGAAATTAATTAATATGTTTTATTTATAACTTCCTATTGTTTGGAAAATTAGGTGAAAAGATTTTTTTTGGAAAAATAATATAATTCCTTTCTTATCTCTTGTAAACCGTGATCCGTTTCCACAATTAATATAATTTATTTCTTGTAGCCACGGATACCGGGATCGGTGGATACAAACATTAATTGATTTTTGTGTTGGAAACCGATCCCGGTATCGGTGGAGACAAACTGCCCGGATCCGTTTCCAATCCAAACGGATCCTGGGATCGGTGGAGACAACCCCATCTAACTTACCTGCTTAAAAAATCAATTTATTTACTTCTCGAGGTTACAAGTACAGGTGTAACGGAATGGACATTGAAGTAGGATCAAACAACATATTATAAAATAAATATTTGAGACAGATAGGTCCTACCCTACTATCCTATTATACAGGGCGTCCCACGGCAATGCCACACGCCATCGGTTTTTTTCTTCTTCATATTATTAGGTACAGTCGACGACAGAGATAAGTATACAGGGGGCCTCAATAAGGTTGCGTTTTTCTCAAAAACTACTGGACCGATTTTAGTAATTGTTTTACAGTTACGTAGTTTTCACTTTTATCTATCAAACAGTGAAAGAATTTTTGCAATAGGTCAAGTAGTTTTTGAGATAATCTCAACCTTAAAAACTCTCCTGTACACCTTTCTCTGTGTTCCACCGTACTTAAAATTATCATAAAATAATAATAAAATTAATTGAATAAAGTACAATTTTTTTTTAAGTATTCGTTAATAACAATTCTATGGTATGGGACACCCTGTATATGTAGGTAGGTGCTTACTAGAACTTCTAGCAGGGACTTACGACTTACGTACCTATTTGTGATTTAATTTGTTTTCGTTGTGTGTTTTTTTCAGGTTGAACGCGTCATTTGTCTATAAAATAGGTACGAACATAAAGTTTGGAAATATGATTCCTTATCTAATAATGCCGATTTTACATCCTAACTTGACTCCCGGCTATCTAGTAGGACAGGCGCCAGGTACTGTAGTGGCTAACATGAATATAACTAATTCGCAACGAGGAACTGTATTATATTCTGGCCGATGTGTTTTAAGGCTTGTAAATGACATTAGTGATGAAACAGTTCGGCAAGTCGAGACTCTCTACCGTAGTTCATCAACTAGGGATCTGATTCACTCTGACGCTCATGTCCCAAATGCACGCACTGATGTAATAATTCAAAATGTCTTGGATCCTAAACATGTTTCTTCAAATAATGGTCACAATCAGACTGAAAGTCAAATGACTAGACAGCATAGTTATGACGAGGCAGCCAGTTCGATGTGTGAAGAATTACCTAACGACGTGGGCAGGTACCTAACAATTCAGTGTGGCCAGTCAAAGAACCATGACGCTTCATGTACTGATAATATTCAAACTGAAGATCAAATGAATAATCTATCAGAGTATAGTAATTATTACCTACCAGCTGATTCAACGGGTGAAGATTTACCTAGTGATGTGAGCAGTTATCTAATACATCAGGATATCCAGTCAAAGAACCGTGACTCATCAAGGAATGATAATATTCAGACTGAAGATCAAACACCCAATCTATCAGAGTATAGTAATTATTACCTAGCGGCTGATTCAATGGGTGAAGATTTACCTAGTGACGTGGGCAGTTATCTAATACATCAGGATATCCAGTCAAAGAACCGTGACTCTTCAAGGAATGATAATATTCAGACTGAAGATCAAACAACCAACCTATCAAAGTACAGTTCGTACCTGGCAACCGGTTCCACGTGTGTAGAATTACCGGACGGTGTGGGCAGTTATCTTACTATTCAGTGTGGTCAGCCAAGGGACTATGACTCTTCAAGTAATGATATTCAAGGTGAAGATCAAACTGCTAATCTATCCGAGTGTAGTTATTACCTGGCAGCAGGTTCGACGTCTGAGGGAATCCATTCAGAAGTCTATACATGTACGTGTGATACTTGTTTATTGACTACCTTATTAAATTCTCCTCCATTACAAGGTGAATGACCCCAGTGAATCAACTATCATCCATTCCATCATTCAATGATGATCATCGAACAAGCATACAACTAGCAGAATATATTTATATAGGCCTATAAACGGATTTTAAGATTGTAGTTAGTTTAAGTTACTTATATCCACTTATATCTGTGTTACTTTGTTACTTATATATACTTTTCTATCAGTTAATAAACTGTACGTACGCACTTTGCTTTGTCACTGATTTTAGAAAAATCAGTTTTATTTTTCCTTCATAATCATCATCAGTCTATTTTTATGTCCCCACTGCTCGGGCACAGACCTTCCCTTACATGAGGGAGCTCGGGCCATGATCCACCACCAGGGCCCAGTGCGGATTGGCGGATTATATGCCATAATTTTTTTTACGACATGTAGATTTCATTACGATGTTTTCCTTCACCATTTTGAGAGCATTCGGTAAATGTACCTATAGGCCAGTCATTAAAGGAGTTGACCCTAGCAGTAACTCATCTATCTATGAAATTTGGCACAGTGATAGAGTACCATATGTAGATTGAAATTGTCATAGTATCCAATAATTTGTAGAAACGGAAGTTAGGTATTTTCAAGGTCAAACTTAAATTACGTGGTATCAATTACAGGAAAATTGCTCTATCCAAAATTCTTTTTTTACAAGTTCTAGTTACCTATAGGCATGTGTTGACAGAATATCCAACCATATTTCCATATGGAAATATATATATTTTAATAAAATGTGTTTTTTTGCCGTAATTTCCAAGGGATAATTACTCACTCCAATTTCTATTTAATTATGTATTTAAAATATTACTTTCGAAAGTAATTATGAATATCCAATAAAAAATCCAGACCGAAAAGCGTTATCCAGAAATTGACGAAAAATGGGGGTTTCCAAAAATGCTCAGCCCGATTTTTCTTGTCATTATGAACAGACTATCTTATTGAAACTGCTTTCAAGTTTTCCAATAAAAAATGCAGGCGAAGCACATAAATATCAAATAGAGTTGTATTCAAATATTTCTAATCAACGCGGCGGTGCATGCGCCACTGCGCGCGGATCGCTACTGCGGCCGATTAACAACCTTATTCCTATTACACGTACAGAACACCGCGGGAACGCGGACGAGAAATTGGACGGAGCGGAGGAGATATTTGGAGATGGGATTCTGTTGTCTACTCATATACAAATAAGGTTAATTGTAGATTAACTCTTTACTAAAGTCCAGTAAAGATCCTTGCGGACAAGCGTTTTCTAGAAATCGACGAAAAATTAGAGTTGAGAAAAATGCTGAGTTCGATTTTTCTTATCATTATGAACATACTTACGATCTTAGTCGAACTGTTCTTCAAAGTCAAAGTCAATTTATAATAAACCTTATTCCTATACAAGTAGAAAATATCTATCGCATCGGTAACGTGGACCGGAAGTTGAACAAATATTTTGGAGATAGGATTCTGTACTCTACCTACAGTTATACGAATAAGGTTTATTTTAGGTTAACTCGTTACCGAGTGGTGAAAGCTCGACCGACCTACGCCAACATACACAAAACCATTCTAATCTAGCCCGTATCATCGGCGCATAAGTACGACAACATTTCAAGGTTAGTACGGACATAGCAAAACAAATGGTAACACTTGCAGTACGATTTCAACTCTTACGACGCAGATAATAAGAACGGTTCAAAGTATTACACTTGATCTGATTTTGGAATGTTTTAAGTAAGCTCGACCGACACAACAGTACCTACGCCAACATACACAAAACCATTGTAATCTAGCCCGTATAATCGGCGCATAAGCGCAACATGTCAAGTCAAGGTTAGTACGGACAAAAGCAGATCAATAGTAACACTTTCAGTACGATTTCAACTCTTACGACGCAGATAGATATATACAGGGTGGCCGGAAGAGTGACGTCCAACAAAAAAAATTAGGTCCCTCGTGTCGTGGGGTATCCGAATCACACCCATGTAAGTTCCGCGAATATTCGTAGTTTTCGAGTTATGAATTATTTTCTGAATTTTTAACAATTTTTGATGTGACCAATAAAATAATCTATAGAAAAAAAAATTGAAGCCTTTTCCAAGATTTTTTTTTCTAACGGAGTCTTCATGAGTTGTACTTTTATGAATAAAATAATCAGCTTCTTAACTTTGATGGAAGTTATAAAATTTTGAGTATAAGATTGAAGAGTTTACGTTCGGTGAAATTGACTTAATTATCAACTTTAAATTAAAACTTAACTAGGCAACTCCATGATTCCTAAGTACATCTAAAGAATGCGCCAGACTCGCAGCTTATTTAATAATTTTTGTCAAATAAGCTGAGAAAATTGAGGTCAGGTCATGTGAAAACATTAAAATTAATTTCTTCACATAACAAAACAACTTCTTACTTAAAATTCTTACTTATCTTCTGACGCTAAGCTTCCAACAATCTTTAATTAACATTAGGAAACGTAAAATGGCCCAAATATGTTTTTAATCACACGGTTAATTTTCTGAATTTTCCACCTTGCTGTCTTTGAAGGCCTTGGAAGTTTTACCAAAGTAGCCCATTAAGTTGTATTTTTTTTAAATTGTTAAATAAGCTGCGAGTCTGGCGCATTCTTTAGATGTACTTAGGAATCATGGAGTTGCCTAGTTAAGTTTTAATTTAAAGTTGAAAATTAAGTCAATTTCACCGAACGTAAACTCTTCAATCTTATACTCAAAATTTTATAACTTCCATCAAAGTTACGAAGCTGATTATTTTATTCATAAAAGTACAACTCATGAAGACTCAGATAGAGAAAAAAAAATCTTGGAAAAGGCTTCAATTTTTTTTTCTATAGATTATTTTATTGGTCACATCAAAAATTGATAAAAATTCAGAAAATAATTCATAACTCGAAAACTACGAATATTCGCGGAACATACATGGAGGTGATTCGGATACCCCACGACACGAGGGACTTAAATTTTTTTGTTGGACGTCACTCTTCCGGCCACCCTGTAGATTGGAGCGGTCCAAAGTGTTACAACTTGATGTGTTTTTATGTGTACTTACTAGGTACCTACTACGTGGAATGTTTAAGTAAGCTCGACCGAGACGATAGTACCTACGCCAACAAACACAAAACGTAATCTAGCCCGTATCATCAACGCATAAGTACGACAACATATGTCAAGGTTAGTACGGACAATGGCAAAACACTTTTTTTTCGCCGTGGGATCTCGTTTGGTGTGCGTGTATCAAATTATTTCTTAAAATTATAATTATCTGTTATATAAAACCCTACTGTATTGTGATATTATTAGAATCAAAATAGATTATCAGTCAATAAGTGATTCAGCGGAACGGTGTGCCGTGCAACATGCGATCGGACCCCCCTCACCCCCTCGAGTAACAAAGACAGCTTGTTATTTTTCAACTCGCTCGCACATCGACTACGGGTATATTTGCGTGCGGCATAGGTCTTATTACTTACGTCATACTGACGACTACAGCTAAGCAAATTTAAATTCTACACTTGTACGATGAGCGTGAGATATTCACCTACTAATAATATGTAATCGCAACTGCAACCACAAAAATCTACAAGTGAGGGTGATCTGCCTGATATACTAACCAAATTCCAAACACAATTAATTTTTCAATTCGACGAATTGATAACCTCCTCCTTTTTTTGGAAGTCGGTTAAAATACAAAATAAAACACGAAACAAAATACAAAACAAAAAATAAATAAAAAAAAACAATAAAAAATTATATTTAGCTAAGGATCGAACCCGGAACCGCGTGCACGGGAGGCGACCGCTCCAGCCACTAGACCAATTCGTTCGCTGTTTAGCCCGGCGAAATTACCAAGCATATCTCATGCACCAGCGTGAGACATGAACAGACCGCTCCGTCTAGATTTTGACAAAATTGCAAGTAATCTAGTATAGACAGATTCCCAGCTCTCCTAATACACTTACTTCGGTATAAATGAGTTCAGAGTTTATGCTCAAATAAAATTCAAAGATAATTACAACAAAATGTTTGATAAAATACTAACCAAATTCGAAACACAATTAAAATAAAATACAAAATAAAACACGAAACAAAAAAAATATATATTTAGCTAAGAATCGAACCCGGAACCGCGTGCACGGGAGGCGACCGCTCCAGCCACTCGACCAATACGTCCGCTGTTTGGCGTGGCGAAATTATCAAACACTATCTCATGCACCAGCGTGAGACATGAACGCGACTAGATTTCGACAAAATTGCAAATAATCTAGTACAGATTCACAACAGGGGCGTTTCTTAAAGCTGGAAGTAACATAAAAAAACACTAAGCGCCCAATTAAGTTAAAGACACTCTAAAGGAATCTCTGGGTTAGTTTATCCTAGACCCCGTGTCGCGAAGAAAACACACACTATATACTCAACTTATACAAGGCAATACGCATATTACATTTACTGCGTTCGTATGTTTCGAAACGATGACGATAATAATAATTAAATTGCGATGTTTAGATCAACCTCCTACATACGTATAGTACAGACAACATCAGATCAATGGTAATACTCGCTCGCATTCGCACGATTTCAACTCTTACGACGCAGATAATAAGAACGGTACTTAGTCCAAAGTGTTGATCTTCTGTTAGCTGTACCTATTAACCTACTTGAAGAAACTCGCCCGCCGCGCGACCGGTTTTCGACGCCCCTCGCCCGCCTCGGGCCCCGCGCTGGCCTGCGCTTGATAGGTATTTCGAAATAATGGTGTTCCGCCTGGATATTTTGTTGGATCCTTTGAAATCAGGTTATTTTTGGGTATCTCATTACAATTGTAAAAAATATCTGATAGAGTAATTTTCCAGAGATAGTTAAAAGACAAATTCTGTATAATGAATTGTTTCATTTGGATTTTTTTGTTGGATTTTCGTACTTATACTAAAAATAATAATTTGAAGGCATATTAAAAACAGAAACCCGGCGGAGCAATTATCCTATGGAAACTACGGCCAAAAAAGACATTTTATTAAAATACCTACACTTTCGAATTAAAAAGTAGTTTTACTTATGAATGTACAGAAGCACACTAATAAAATACAATTTATAGAAAAAGAATTATGACCATAACATTGTTCCAGAAAAAGATACGGTATAATGTTGAATTTCAATTAAAGTAAGTAACTTCCGCCTCGAAATATTATTGGATTCTCTGACAATTGTTCTTATAAATATGCTATTAAGTATACAAAAAAGTTTCATCGATAGAGGAGTTATTGTTGGGGTCTCCATACAAACGCTCGCCAGAATGACTGGCCTACTAAGTCCGTCGAAAAAACCGAGGACTCATTGGTACATGGCTGATCTGGGCCGGGGTTCGAACCTGGGACCTACATATCGCAAGTCCAGTGGCCCAACCACTGCCCCACCGAGCTCTATCTTATTGTTCCTTATTGACCCATAAAGGTCCGAGCACATTATGCCGGGTTCGCATCGTGTCGGGGCGGAGCGCAAAAATACGCTCAAATCGCTTTAATACAATTTGTGTGAATTATCGCACACTGTGTCGGGCCGCAGCGGCTCGCATTATTGCGAGGCGGATTTGCGTCCGTGCGATGCGGCCCGCCTCGCCCCGACCTGACACAGTGTGCTATAGCAAGCGGATTGGAGTGTACGGCTTATTCCACTAATCCCCGTTGACAATCCCCGTCAACGGGGATTAGTGAACTTTTTGTTCATTAATCCCCGTTAACGCCAATTGGAGCTTATAGTGGGGATTAATGAACTAAAAAGTTCATTAATCCCCATTACGTTAAAATTAAAATACTAATGTAAGAATCAGGTACCTTCTATTTATTATTGGATTAGAACTCACTTATTGATTATTTTTATAATCAAATTAAATTAAAAAGCCTGATTACAATACTTTAAAAAAAATTACAAAAAAAAAATCAGAGTCATCACTCGTTGCTATCAACTTTATATTACCTTTACTATTTTCGGTACCTAATTCCAATGGTTTGCTCAGTCGCCTACTCACCATAGATAATACATATCTACTCACAGCAGCATTGCAGAAAAAACAATGAAAAGCATTAATCGCGACAAACGACAATGCCAGATTCTGCCCCACCATCAACCGCAAGTTGTACAAGATAACAAATAAATGTAAAAATATATCCGTTTTTTATTAAAATTATTGGTTTAAAATATAGTTTTGTACAAGTTGCGATTAGAAAAAAAACAGCTTAATTAAGAATTCAGGAAATAGTAAGAAATCGAAGCGATTTATTGATTGTTTTTGTTATTCTTCTATAGGAGTTGCTAGAGTAGTAGAAAATGATACAGATTATGATTATGCAATATGAAACCTTGTAATAAGTCCCCAACAAAATGATAGGTACAGCTTAAATGGTCACGTAGTTTTGTAGGTGGGGCAAAGCTCCATTGAAATGTGGCAATGTCTTTTAACTATTAAACTGTGATTTTAATACCTACTATTAAAATGTAAAATCTGTGATTACTTGAAAGTAACTAACTGTATTTTATTTTATAGTACTTATGTTTTCTTATTAATAGCTCTGTCATTTTACTGAAGAAGCGTAACTAATAGTTAATAATCTGATTTTATTATAAATGGTGATGAATCGGTTGCTCAGGCTCCGAAGAGCTCTGAATGTTTTTAAAATAGTCAAGGTAATATAAAAGTTGATAGCAACGTTTGTGACTCTGATTTCTTTTTTTTTGTGAATTTTTAAGTAAAAAAAATTTAAGTATTGTAATCAGGCTTAAATTTAATTTAATTTGATTATAAAAATAATCAATAAGTGAGTTCTTATCCAATAATAAATAGAAGGTACCTGATTCTTACATTAGTATTTTATTTTTAACGTAATGGGGATTAATGAACTTTTAATTCAATAATCCCCATTATAAGCTCCAATTGGCGTTAACGGGGATTAATGAACAAAAAGTTCACTAATCCCCGTTGACGGGGATTGTCAACGGGGAATAGTGGAATAAGCCGAGTGTACGCGCGCCCATGTTCATTTTACGATCGATTCTGCACGGCCCCTATGAAGGCTTATATCTTTTAACCCGTTCATGTTTGAAACATGAAAATTGGGTGCATGTTCATCATTTCAGCGTCACATCCTGTTTTATCAATCAAATTTGTTCCATATGGGTTCATTAATTTGATTTTAATCAGTCAGATTTTCAAGCATCAGGTTGGCGCGGCCCCCTTTAAACGAATATAACTTTTAAACTATTGCGTCACAAATTATGATATTAAATTATGAGTCACTAATTCCAGCTTAAGCGGTACATCAGTCCAAGATAGGCCTCGAGGACCTGGGAGGTCGTCCGCGCCATTCTGACGGTAATCTTTTTTCTCATAAGGTGCAGGATAGACGTATTTTTTAATGTTTAGTAAACAGTTAGGTACTTGTACAAAATGTATAACATTTTCAGGGAACGTGTAGACGTAGTCAAATATATTACTTATATTAACTGTTTCCTAGTTTTCAACTCATCGCACCCACTCCTGTGACCCACTCCAATCCGCTATATTTGACAGAAAATCAAATTGGCAACACTTAACTATTGGCCACAAACTAGCAGGGGCTCTACCATCAGGATTTTTAAATCCACGCCAATTCCGGGCAGCTCGGATGCCGGCCTGCAACCGAACGGCTAATATCCCGTACTACAACCTCCTAAAAGGTGACTGGCTTTCGCACCACAGATTACCCCGACTCAGATGGGAAACCGTAGTGCAAAGCCAAAAACCTTATAGAAAAAGAAAAAGAAAAGTATGGTTAGTTACCAGTGTGCAACGCTCCAGCCGTAGATAGAGAAGCCTATAGATGGAGTGTGGTTTCTGTCTCGCTCTCGAGTGACAAGAACAACATAATATGGATATCGTAAGCGTGAGAGAGAAAGATTCATATATCTTCTGTCCTTATCGGCGTAGCCAGTTTTACGTTATTAAAACTAACTGTCACCGGCACCAAAATGACAGTTCGTGTTTACGTTGTTGTAAATTATGATAAATTATTGTTTTAGCAGCATTTTATGTGTTGGATCTCGTGTTTGTAGTCATATATTAGATCGAAACATATTGTCCTTATTATATCATCATTGCTGAGGGGGTTTGTTGTGTACAGGAGTGTAAAAATAGATGAGAACGCAAGGATCCAAATATTTCGTTTCATAGGTCAGTATTTTCCATTCCTTAACTTTCTATGTTTTAAAACGTACGGTACATAGTTTATACATAATCAACACGTTGCAACGCGTTGTAATTTTGCTTGAAAACAGTGCCTAAATATCAAAATAACATCGAAAAGTATTTTGTAAAATGTACGACATAAAATTCAGTGTTGTCAACAGTGTTGGTAAAAAATACCCCAAAAAATATTTTGTTCCACAATATATGTATGGGAATTACAGTACTATTTAGCTAGCCCTAATTTTAAATACCTAGTCTAATTCATTAGATACTAGATCATTTACTTTGTGCAAAAGGATTGATTCACTCGATTGTCATGATTAGAGTTCCATACCTCAATAGGAAACAAAGGAACCCTTATAGGAAGGGACACTTTGTTGTCCGTCTGTCTGTCCGGTCGTCTGTCTGTATGTATAAGACCTTTTGCTCTGAAACGCGTGGACGTACAGTCGAAGACAGAGATAAGTATACAGGGGGCCTCAATAAGGTTGAGATTTGCTCCAGAACTACTGGACCGAATTGAATAATTCTTTTACAGTACACAGTTTTAACTTTTATCTATCCAACAGTGAAAGAATTATTGCAATAGGTCAAGTAGTTTTTGAGATAATCTCAACCTTAAAAACTCTCCTGTACGCCTTTCTCTGTGTTCCACCGTACTTATTAAATTGACTTTCATTAAAAAATTTGTTACAGCATCCAAGCAATGGATTATAAAAATAGCAATGGCTTTGCTGTCACTGTCAGATACACTAATTGGCGGAAATGAACAAATCACACTTTCAAAATACGACTTTTTCGATAATTACATACCTATTATATTATATGCCTAAATATAGTTTTACCAAAAACATATCCAATGCATTTTTTATGCATATTCATATCTATAATTTATAATTTTATTGTGAAAAATACCCTTAATGTTTGGTAATAGTTTTTCCTAGGCAACACCTGGCTGCCAGACAGAAAGGGTAAATGTGGTTACGCGGGGACTCCGTCTATAGGATAATCTGTCTACGGCTCCAGCGCTAGTGTGCAACTAGTGAAGGGACGCAACGTTTTTAATGGTATCGATATATATTAGGGATGGGCTTACGATAAAAAAAATATCGATAACCTTATTTTAATTCATAATTCAATAAAAGTAATGATTTTACATATTACCATACTACCACATTTTGTGGTAGTATGGTAATATGTAAAATCATACTATTCCTGTAGTTGTATGGTACATAAATAAAAATGCCAACTAGTAAGTATTAGAAGCTCTCCAATTTATTTTTAAAATCTACCATTGGAAATTAGTCGAGTTGAAATAAATATATTATAAGAATATAAAAAATAACTATTATAATATCTAAGCCTAAAAAATATAAACGTAAACTAAAAACTAAATACAGGTACGGACAACAGCAGATCGATGGTAACACTTACAGTACGATTCTAAATCTTACGACGCAGATAATCCAAAGTGTTACACTTGATTTGCTGTTAGCTGTACAGGGTGGAAACGTTGTGTCCAGTGCATAATTTCACAAATTTAAGATATATTTTAAGACTTTAAACTGATATCGAAATTGTGTCGCTCAACAAAATATCATTAAAATATTTTTAAAAAAGTAACGCCATACATATTATCTTTCTTCATAATTTTTACTTTTACGGCTTCTATACATTTGCTGTGAAGCCCAAGTAGGTAGGTATGGTAACTACTACGAGTAGGTATGGGCGAGTATGATCTTATCAAAGTTATTAACGCATTTCAAGATACTTACAGTTTTTGCATTGCAAGTGTAAAATATTTTTCGATACGTCGAAAAATAATTGATTTTACGCGTTCTTCCACTTCAGACCTGTCCTATTTTAACTATTATTAAACTCAACACTGTACTGTGTTCTATAATGTATTTTATAAATAATCCTTAAATTACCATTAAAACATAAGGAAGAAAAACATATTAAGTGAAAATTACATCAAAACAAAACTAAAAGAGCCCGATTGTGTATTTCCAACCAAGGCAGGCACTTCGAACACCTTTAATTTTAAGTTTTATTTTAATTTAAGTATCTATAACTCTAAATGCTGTTATTCGTTATTATTATTATTATTATAGCCTTTTATTTCCTTAATACATTTCATTGATACGTTATTCATAAACCTAATTAAACCTCACTTCCCTTAAACCGTGTTGATGTCTCGTTCACACTTCGTTAAAAACGTTAAGGGACGGAGGGCCTAAACGGAGGAATAACTTTGAATCACTTTTATGAATACGCGCCTATGAGTTTTACATAGTCTTATGTAGTCGACAAATCGTGCCATAACGAATGTATGGCATGGGAGCGATAAAAGTGTAAATTATAAAGGCATGGCGTAACATTTTTAAATACACTTCTATTGATTAAATGACGCCAATTCTGTATCACTTTAAATTTCTGAAATGAGATATTTCAGATGAGATATTTAAATTGGCGAAATTATGGTCTGGAAACACTTGACGTTTCCAACCTGTATACAAAGGTCAGTTGAACTATCTGAATGCCTTCCATTTACAGATCAACCGATCCCTTTTGTCATAAATAAAATTATGTAAAAAATGCATTAATTAAACCTCTAAAGAGTCTGAGAAATCAGGTGTCGGGTACTTGAGAATTCTACCTTTTAAACTTTTCTATCTCTGTGATTGATGAACGTATGAATTTCCGCAACATCGGTGCTCAAGAAAGTTTATTTATAACTTTGACACTTAATTTATAAGTCTCCTGGATGTAAAACCGGCAGTAAAAACAGTGGAGTGAACACGCAGCTTTCCCCTCCGGACCTAATGCAATAGCGGAGGTGCTGTTCCACCAGAATGTCTCGCAGTCAGGGACGCTGATGCTGGTTTCTTGGTCGGGTTCCATTGAAGGGCCTGGAACAGAAGACGTACTTACGTCAGGATCACATTCTGTGTCAAATAACCTGATTGTAAAATAGTGTCTTCAACATCATCGTGACAATTAGAGCTAGATGAACGAGGGCTCAAAATATTCCTAACCATGAGTGATTTAAAAGAGCACTCGAACGAATAGGTATCGGGATTATTGTTTCTATGATTCGGACAAAAAGTTCACCTGTCTTAATTTACATTGAGAGTGTGAAATTTTTTTACACCCAGACCTTTTAAGCTGTTCATATTGAAATGAAACTTTCTAAAGTTGTCACCTAATTTCGAATAGGTAGTGGAACTCTTTTATTTATTTCACGACCAACCGAAAAAGCTTGTTTTCCCTTCGAATCAATGAAATAAACATCATTCAGAGTTTTAATTGCGTTCTGTCAGAATATAATTTGAGATACCTACCATTTTATCTACTTCATGGGGGCTCTCATCTGGTCAGGAGCCCAACCACCGCGGGGCGTTGTCGCTGTCGAACAGTTGGTCGAAAACAGCACAACTTCAGCAGTGTTCTTCATTGTGTCGCTCATTGTACTCCATCGGCATGCGTTCCTGATAATTACAAGAACTATTTATATAGTTTGAAAACGATTCTGTAATTATTTTCTGTAATTCTTTAAATAAATAAATAAAATAAAGATAAATAAAAAGCCTTTTATTAAACTCACAATTAAAATATGATTAAGTATAAGTATTAAAATTCAAAATTATGATTATTGTAACATACATAGTTTGTTACAAACGGTTTGTTTGTTTTATTCAGGGGAGTGACAGAGCCTTCAGCCAATGAGATGGCTAGTGGGGCCGGCATCAAAGATCCTTTTAGAAAAAAAACTGTCATATATTTGACAAACACGAGACCGTATTTAATTATGAATGCACTCAGAGAAATAAGGACGGGAGTACGCAAGCGCTGGCGTTCCCCTCTGCCGAGGTACATGCACGAATCGTTCATCGCCGTTTATAAAAACTAGTTGCTGCGACCGGCCGTCATTTTGCTTCCGTACGTATCGCTGAACACAGCTCCCGAAAATGGTTAATTGTGCAGTGGTTTCATGTAAAAGGCGATCAGAAACATCAAATTTTAGAAAAGACGGTGTTTTTGATCACTCATTAGCAATTTAATTATGAATTTATGCTACTAAAACATCATAAAACTCATTTTGTTTTTCAAGTCTAAACGCCGAAAATCTCTTGGTACGAGGATACAAAATCTCTTGGTACGAGGTTGCTTAGAGTAGTGATGGGCAACACGCAAACCAATAAATGAACGAATGAAGTGAATGAAATGAATGAAGTTTAACTTGAAGTAAAAAATATACATTTTCCCTATACTTATTACTGTTTCATTGCAATGAAACGTTCATTACCATTAGTACCTAAACGGCAGTTCTTTTTGGGGCAACTACTGATGTGGATTGTTGCGGATGGATCAGGCAAATGGAAACTGGGATGAATCGAAATACTATAATAATTAAAATTACAATGAAAATGAAAACCTGTCTCTATTTCTACACACTGACAACTACCTAACTTTATAAAATAAACAAGTGGGTTTTTTTCTATGCCCGCGGAACCAACCAGTCGACAACACGTATGGTATAGGCAGTGCTTCCAGATGCATCTACTGTAATTTTGACTGTTTTACTGTATACTGTAATGATAAAAATACAGTACATGGGTCTACTGTAATTTTTATTTAGGTCATTGTAACTTATTTTGCCTAATTTATGCCCAAAAAGACTTGATTTCTGCAAAAATGTACGAAAACACGAACAAATTATTAATTATTTCCTCGTCTCACTCTTTCTCTCTCCAATTGGGTCGTAGTTCATGTGATTTTTTTT
Organism: Tachystola acroxantha; assembly: GCA_963506565.1. Classification (NCBI taxonomy): domain Eukaryota; kingdom Metazoa; phylum Arthropoda; class Insecta; order Lepidoptera; family Oecophoridae; genus Tachystola; species Tachystola acroxantha. The sequence goes on along the minus strand of OY735870.1, from coordinate 14,329,555 downwards.
TAAATTCCATTTTTTTTTTCTTCAAAATTATCAAGGGATAAAGTAATACATAATGTTTTCTTTCTTTATATACCTTATCCAACGTCTAAAGTACTGTAATTTCATTGTAATATTATTTGGAAATGTACTGTATTTTTTTTAGTCAATCGAAAGGTCACACCGTGACCGTTCAAGGATTATGGATTTATATATTTATGTAGGCTGGATTAGCATATGGATACTTTGTGTTCCGGAAAAAAGTATAGTTCCCTAGGAAAAATGTATTTTGAATAGAACATCTATAACCGAAATTCACGTAGGCAAAGCCGCGAGAAAAGCTAGTACAAACTATTTAAAAGACCAAAAATAATAATCTATAATCAAACTTGGTATATCAATTTCATTCGTTCCTTCACCATTCAATTCAATCGTTCTTTGTACATAGCACATCACTAATTTTTCGTTTGTGTTTGTCGTAAACATTAGTGTAATTACGACGAAATGTTTATTTGTGTGCGTGTTTTATCTTTGTGTGACGATATTATTTTCGTGTGCGTTTATATGGACGTGGCAAATTTTGTTGCGAGTGTGCAGCAATGTGCAGATGTGTGCTGTACGTGTTTACCTCACCTCCCCCAAAAAGTGGCAGAAAAATATGTACGGCTAAAGATAGGTAAGGCAACTCCCGTCCTTATTTCTCTGAGTGAATGCATGTTAATTTTTAATTCAGAATCTCAGCCCAAACCCACTTTTTTCACCGCAATTTCGACGCCAGCCAGTTAACCAATGGTATTTCAACGTGTTTACAACAATATTGCAGCAATTTCTAAGATTCATGATTCATAATGAAACGCCCTAAATTGACAACATTGTGTGCTAGCAACACAGCAAACTGCAAAGCCATATTAAAAAAAAAATTAAATATGGCGACGGCGGCGTTTGTTTTCCAACTGAATACTGTTTGTTTTTATTTTCAAAGATGCGTAACGCGGTGTGCGTGGGGACTGCTAGTCCATTTTTTCTACGAGGAAACTTTACAAACGGCCACATAGTCAAAATGTCAGTGAAGGGTGGTTAAAAGTTCTAACAAAGTCTAACCCTACTTTGTTGTACCTCCCACAACAGAACTGGACAAAAGGTAAGAAATACTATTTAGATTGGTTCGTTCGCAACCCGTATGCAGAAATATATTTGAATTTTATGATGTATATCTTCTAGTTATAAAAATAGGGTCGGACGCTGACAAAAATACTATCTTATCTACATAACCTCTCCTTTTTATGATACCATCGGAAGGGGATGCACTACACATCCCATCACTTTGGGGATGAATTGTTGTTAGGTACTTTTTTATTTTAATTTTTTTTTCCAAAAAAGACTTAAGAAAATTTTTCATCAAAAAATACTTAGAAAAATTTCGACCAGTTCCGATGTCATGATGACCCCCCCTTTTTATCATCGCAATGGACCAAGGACCTGAAGGGCAACAACTTTTGTCTGAAACTTTTCATCGCGTAAAAAGAGAATAGTGATAGAATTGGTATGTATACATACAGTACATCACATAGTATGTACATAATTATTAGTTCCAATATATTTTCTAACGAAATCTGCAGCAACCGCAATCTTGTCAAGTGCACATGTGTACTTTCATTTGAAATGATGTACCTACACTTTGTGTACAGTTGGAAGAATTTTTTTTTCATATTCTTAATGTACGGTTGAATGCACGTAACGTACTTATGTAGGTACATATTTATATTATGATCACGGCACATTTTACCGCTTGCGCCGGAGACTGTGGCCGTGAGAGCGAGCTTTTGGGGAGAGGCTGTGGCCTATATTAATAGGCCACAGCCTAAGTTGCACGCGTTAATACCCATAGTTGGGTTAATACCCATAAATTAACCTCACTTGCAATAAAAGATGACCCTAGAGTCAAAAGAGTTAACCCGAGCAAAATATATGGAGCTTTTACGGGTTAAGTCGGCAACTCTAGGGTTATCTTTTATTGCAAGTCACCTTAAGTAGGATTTGTTTAATAAATGTTTCAGGAAACCGTTCAACGTTAACGTCACCAGATGGTTCAGGGAATCTCTCAACGGCGCCAGATGAATCATTCAATGCCACCAGTTTGTATCGCAATTGTTCTCCATTGAAGGGGCTGAAGACACAGCATTGGCTCAGTACTCTTGTGAAGAATTTTTTTTAATTTCATTCAGTAGGTATATTGTCAAGTAATAAAAGTTTGTATAATTGTAATTTTTTTTATTTATTTAATGGATTCCTAAGAAAACATTTAATATTATGGTTTTAAATATGCAGAGGCATCGATATATATTTTTATCGTGGGACACCCCTAGTGAAAAACATCGAACTCGGTTTATCGACATGTCCCCGTCTCTAATTCTTGACGTCATCGGCGCCACTGTCTTAGGGCCATGTGGACGATGCCGGAACTAACCAATCCAGTAGTGATCCAGTAACGCCATCTCCAGGCAAGGCCAGAGTCCCATCTATTCGTAGAATATCCTCTTAGTAATTTGTGGCCTGAAAGCACGTTAATATGTCTAAATTAGGTAGCATACATTTAAGTAAACATACTGGTTATAAACACACAGCCACTGTAATATTCTTTCACGGATCCGGTGAGTTTCAAACGTTTTATAACCTATCTATAACTTTATTCAAAACTTTTGTCAATACCGGACATATTAGTTGAAAAATTCGCATTGTTTTTCTTACATCAAGAACCTAGTTTGTACATAGCTTTCTTCCCCGCTATGGTGTCTGCGGGTTTCAAGTTGTCCGTGGGCAACTGTTACCGTAGAAGACAGCAACCAATCATCATAATATTATTAAATTACTCCCATGAATGAAAAGATGCCCGTAGGGTACGGTTTGATTGATGTTCGTCCAAGGGGAGGCTCCAAACTCAAAAGTTTGATCCATATTACCCTTTTGGTATTATAGGCACAGTCATGAAAAGAAGTGATAAGATTTCGCATATAATATGGCAATTTTATTACAGGATCAAATGGGGCAGACATGAAGGAATGGGTCAATTTAATGGGTAAAAATTTCACATTTCCTCAAATAAAGGTAATGTTCCCAACTGCACCATTACAAGCATACACCCCTGCTGGAGGTCAACTGAGCAATGTTTGGTTTGACCGAGCTGACATATCTGCCCATGTGCCAGAGAAGTTGGACTCGGTAGCCAAGATAGAACAACAAGTGCAAAATTTAATTCGAGAGGAAAATTACTCTGGAATTCCAACGAACAGGATTGTTATTGGTACGTAACTAGGTATCAATCAATCGTTGTACACTGTATCATTGATAGGATAGGGAGAATTCATTTATTACAAAATACTCTTAAACTTGGACTTTTATACTGTTATTGTATTGTATGCTACTGAAATATCACTATAATATGTATAAAAAGTTATCTCATCTGAACAATGTTTCAAATGATAGACTAATATGCAAGGCAATCAAAGTACTAATGGTATAAAAATTTCAGGTGGTTTTTCAATGGGTGGAGCTCTGGCCTTACATGCTGGTTACCGATGGGATAATAGTGTTGCAGGAGTTTTTGCTTTCAGTTCCTTCCTCAATGATAGATCAGTTGTTTATGATGATCTCAAAAGTTCGTCTGGTGTTTCATGTAAGTATGAAATAAGCTATGCAAATATGAAAATAATAATCAATCATTTGCATTTTTTTGGGGAGTCACACTTTAATTAATTATATTAAACAATTTCAGTACCACCTCTTCTGCAATTGCATGGTGATAATGACGAATTGGTAGACCTCAAATGGGGACAATCCACATTCAAGGAGCTTAAGGCTCTTGGAGTACAAGGTGAATTCCTTATAATGGAAAGGTTGGGACACTCTATAAATAAACGAGGAATGAATTTAATCAAGGATTGGATTCATAAACTGTTACCCGAATTATGAACTTTAACCAACAAGTTTGTATCATGAAAGTGTTTATGGTTGTAGAATAGTGTAGTGTTATTGGTTGATGCAAATATTGCCTCTTGTCCTTATAAAGAGATCTGTATACTATGTAGTTGTAGGTACATTGTAGATATTCTTCACTGATTCAGCTGTTATCAATTGGAAACATTTCTAAAAACTTAAGATTGATATTCCTGTTAGTATTCCTATTTGTCTAATTAGTGTTCTGTACATATTACATGTACATTGAATTGAATTTAACAAGTAGGTACTATCATAATGATTAGGAAATAAAGAAAGAGCATCTTATTTTGTGACAATCTTAACTCAGTTAATAATGATATATGTGGAATATGTATCACCTTTATAAAATATAGAGTAGATGCATGGATAGCCATTTGACCAAGAAAGTAGTGACCAAAAGTACTCTTCTCATAAAACCTTAATTTACTCTGCTTTATGGATACTTATTAATTATAGAATAGTATGACCTGTGTTATTAAGTCAATGATAATAAATGAACTATTTGCTCTGGCTTCAATGTTGATAGTGAATGACACGTTGTACAGTGTCTTTGAAGTACACATTTGTTATTTTAGTTTATTATTCTACATGATGGTTGTATAATATGATTGTTAAATATGGGAAATAAAAATGGTTTCCAATATTTTCTCTTCAGTACGTTTATACAACTCAACATCTGTCTGTGTGACCTTGTCCGCGAGCGAGCGCGCGACATTCATATTTCATCTAATCATGAATGTTTTACGAGCGACAATAGCGTGATTAGCTACGAGAAACTCCACTTGCGCGGAGAACGCTTCATCTGACTTCTTCTGGCTGGCTGGATGTTTGTTCACGATTGTTACATAGCGAACAGTATTTCAGCCATTGTAAAGTTGCATTCATAAAGGAAAGAAATTCACCGTCAGGCGAGTTTTTTCCTTCATGGCTTGGGTGTTTCATACACACTCTGGTTTCTACGTTCCTACAAGGTTCCTACCTACGCATAAAGTTGTACCTATCAAATAGCATATAAGCCTTTAAGCCGTTTTAAGCACTACGTTTAGTAAGGTTTTATAGAACCTACCTATTAAAATATTCTAAGACTATATCCTTAACGATCCAAAGAGAAAGTTTAAAGAGAATGTAATAATAGTTATAGTGACTTGACGTCACTCTTTGAAATTGACATCAACTTGACATTGGCAAAGGCCATTAAAACGCCATTAAACGTAGCCATTAAATATAATTATTTTAATTTTAAAATAAACAGTACAATATTACATAGTATACAAAGATACACCTAATAAAAAGTCAGAAAAGAAGATGGGTCCTAAAAAAAAAGAAACCTTCGGCGAAAACCAATGGAGGAAGATTATCGAAGAAACGCCATTGAATGGAGACAATTTCAATGTAAAGGTGGTACTTATGGAGTGTGCCGGCAGTGAACAAGATCGTATTTACCTAAGCAAGTTCGAAAGCTTTGCCGCCGAAGAAAGAAGATTTGTAATAAAAAATATTTGCAAAACAGAAACTATATTTATGATTAACCAACTTGGGGGAGAGAAAAAGGTAAAAGATGAGAGTCTTAGGGTTTTTGAAGAAGGACAAACGTATCTTAAAGATAAGAAAGACATTCCTGCCGACGTTCAAGCTTTAATCATTAAACATCTTATATTGAAAATGAAAGATGAGTATATTTTCATTAAGCGACAAAAATTAGAAGTTAAGGAAGGAATACGACGTGAATCTGCTACTATGATTAATAAAACCGAAGTTAGAGGTACCGTGAATATAAAGCCAGAGCCGTCTCCTGTTGTTCCTACTAAAGGCAAGGGGAAAAAGGGGGAGCCCGAATCTCAATTCCCAGAGCCGGATGAAGGAAAGAAGTACAATACGACACTCAGGGTCCGAGGTGAAGAATGGAGAGATAGAGTCTATGTCGATGATTTCCCAACAGATGGTCCAAATTTATATGTTGCTATTACAGGATTTGGAGAACCACTCCTTCCTGTATGTCTCATTAAAATTGGAATACCGTTAACATCTATAGTTCAAATTCGTATTGATGTAGTGGCCAACAAAGTACCATCAACCTTATTCAGAACTACAAAGAGAGGGCAGAGTCAAACAGAAATTTTGATGGAAAAATCCCTCAAATTTTGGGAGGATGTGCAACAAATACGAATTCATAAAGATTATGCAGATTATTTTAAAAGTACAGCTTTTATTATTTTTTATCCTCCATATTGGGAGTCAGAAACTCTGTCCGGTACTCCCGATAAAATATACGACGAATTATGTTACTTTATGTACGACATACAGGATTTATCAAGACAACATGCTCATTATCTGGATAATATGGATTGCACCCATGTACCCGAAGAAGGGAAAGAAAATATCTATGTGAAGTATTACAATCAACAAATAGATGACTTACCTTTGGAATGCGTTACTATATATTCCGTTTTAGATGGTATTATTCAAACAGTATCTAAATGTCAGACAAGCGAAAATAACAGCCGATCTTCTCTGTCTACGGCACTAAGTCAAGCGGAGTACATAACAAAATCAAACATGGATAATAAAAAAGAATTGGCGAAAGGTCTTGTGAAAAACGTATTCAGTACACTTCGTAAATCGGAGGTAAATGAAGAATCTTATCGTATAACGCATGGAGAAGAATATGAACACCATGAAGATCCTATAGTGATAACATATGGCGACTTTTCCAAGTACCCCACTTTCCATTTAGGTAATATTAATTTGGATTATATTGTTGGTTCCACACTTTTTGGCATGCCTATAAATAATTTGTGGCAGAATCAAGATTGCCCCGAAGGCGAGATTGAAGCTAAGATCAGTTACCATGTCAATGTACTTTTGTCATGTTTTGAAAGGGAAGACGTGGAAACGGCCGAATTGAAGCGACTTATGCATATACTGGCTTGCCGAAAACTCTACAACAATAGAAGTTCGTTGAAAAAACAACATTTGCCGTCATCTACAATCACAGAGTTTAAAAAAGTTTACCTAAAACGAAGTATTCTTGCGGAGCCTCTATCAAAGTGCCCACCTCAATTTCAATATTGTAATGTGAAATCGCCATCATTTCCTTCTATTACAAAAAGTGAAAATACTTCAAACACATCAGACGGTCAAGACGCTGAAGTGTCGACAATAAAGTATCTTTTTGATTGTCCTGACATTAGTGAATTAGTTTCAGCTGCTGAGATAGCCAACGACAAGCCTATAGACCACATGATTGACCATTTTGAATTCTTTGAGGACTTTACAGGAACTAGTGCCTTTCAGATCTTGCTTGACGCTTATAATAAGTTTAATTGTCTCGATTATAAATACTGTGAAGTGACGGATTGTATGATACTAATGTTCTTTAATAGTCACGACAGAGATGGTATTTCACGCGAAGAATGGCGTTGTCACCTGCCAACACCATTATGTTTGCAAGACTATTTTGACTTTATTCTTGATGAGCATTATAACTGGATTCAGAACGAAGAAAAAAGATATGATGAGAGAATGGCAATGAGGGCACATTCTGAGTGCCAAGTTTCAATCGAACCCTTTGTTATGTCTACTTGTCTGGACAACACAGAAGATGACGTGGAATTACTTATGGAGGGTTCTCTTAAGCATCAAGAAATTGTGCAAGTAGAAGAAGCTAGTCCTGTGTCATCGGAAAAGACATTGACGAAAAAGTCGGTACCTTCGCCGATTTCAACGGAAATTGATTCGAAAAGTAGTAGGAAAACTAAATCGCCTGCAACTTCAACTCCGAAGAATAAACAACAGATTAATTTGTCTGGTGATACATCGGATACTTCGATTGTAAAAGTCAAGAAACCGTTTTGTGGCTATGATTTGGGCGACAGGAGAGTTGAAGTATTCGGAAAAGATTCAACATTTTTTTCTAGAGATGGTTCCAAGGTTTCTACCATGTATACTTTGTTAATACCAATGAATCTAGAGTATATTATTCTAAACCCAATACCAGGCAATGGTAATAATGAATTTTGGATCCACAGAGCATTAGGAGAATTCGTGACGCCCGATACTCTGGATTATTGTAATTCTTTTCGTATAACTAGTAAAGACCAAGTCATGATAAATATTATGAAACGAATATATCGGTTGCCTATTGTGACATCGGTAGAGTCTAATATTATAAACACTAAACAGAAAGAAACCGTACTCAAAACGCTGTCTCAATCAGCTAGAAGTCCAACGATGGCGGAACAGTTTGAATCGAAACAGTTTTATTCGCTGTATGTTACTTGGCCTAACGGACTGGTCACTGAAACTATTCACGAATCTAATGCTTCTGATATCTCTCATATTAAACAACAATACTTAACTCCAATTCTAGATCTGGACGAAGATATTCGTTGCATAAGTTTAATTGGAGAAGTGATCGTTTTCAAAAAATCTGGTAACATTGACGTATTACGCCCGGATGGTGCTTACTTTAATATTAGCAAATACGAGAGAAAAATAGTCACTCCCGAGGGAGACGATCAGCATAGCGAGACAAGTTCAGATAAAAGCAAGAAGGAGAAAGGCAAAGATAGAAATAGCAAAACTTCATCAAAATCATCTAAATTTGCTGAGAGTGAAGACTTAAAGGACTTGCAGGCCGAATACAAACTATTTATTGATGAATTCGAAGTTATAGAAACAAATGGATTAAGACAAAAATGGGTCAATGGTGTTCCATTTGATATCGAAAAATTACTGATTAGAACTGCGGTAGATTATTGTTTAGGGGAAGTTTTTTCTAGACGTATGGACGGTACCAACATTTTGTATAATAAAGATGGAATCCAAATAGTAACCTTTCCAGATAAGACCAGAATTATTACCAATTACACAATTGAAGACATGGAAATTTATCCGGAGTGGACAGATGAGGAAAGGGAATATTTTGACATGTTTGTTCCCGACGTAATAGAAACAGATACGGCCAAGTGTTCTATGTCACAGAAAAGCTACTTAAACAGTAGTATCGCCAGCACAATGTCTAGAAAGATGGAAGAAGAAGAATTCAAAGAGAAGGAAAGAATGGATGGTTACATTTCAGTACATGTCGTTTACACTATCGAACATCCTAATTTTACAACTATTACGATTAACAAAGCCAACGGAAAGATTTCTGTGGATTCACCAAACAATACGAGTGTAACCGTAGATACTTTCAATAACTATGAACTAACATTAGATAGTGCAACTACTGCCACATTTAACGGAGATAATTTGCATATAAATTATGAAGCATGTCCCAAATGTAGATCTTGCACCACGTTCGATATATCTATTACGCATCCTGAAACAAATAGTTTAACTAAGATGCAGAGAAATTGGTTGAAGATGAAAGACTCTTTTTGCAAAAACATTGTTATTAATGAAGAAGGCAATATTAGCCTAGTAGATGAATTTTTTTCTCAGGAAACGCTCCCTACTGAAGAAATATACCAATCTGAGAATAATTTCGGAAACTATGAGCCCGGCGGGAAATCGGAGAGTTTTGCCACAACACACAGCAAGTGCAGAGATATGTACCAAGCAAAAACGATTAGGTTTTTTGTACTTAAGCGGTAAGATATATTTTTATGTAATTTACTTAAATATATGTAAGACGTTACGTCACACTCTTTCAAGCATCTATTAGGTAAGTAGGTAGTTATAGGCCTGCAGCTGGTGACCAAGCTATTGAATTTTGGTGTAAGTAATGTTTCTCCTATATCGTATCAATATAATTATCACAATGATCTTCTTCAGGGAGTTGACATGTTCAGAAATATTACATCGAGGCTTAGTAGAGCAGTATAAGCAAGCTTGCCGTTGGCAACCTTGGTGCACCATCAACGAATACGACACCTTCGGCGACCACCGCTCACTCCTCTCCATACTAAGTCCAGTGAATGTAACCGAAACAGAGGTTTGCACAGTTTTAATACTTTATTTTATATTACATAAGTAGTTATGTAATATAAACATTGTTGTATCATTTATTTGTTCATCATCGTAACATCAAAATACAATTTAAATAAAATTAGAAATGAATCCGTACCTACATAATAATTAGGAACTCAGGAAACCCTGATTAGGGGTTTAGCTTAGAAAACAGATAGAAAGGAAGGAATGCCACGGCGGCGTCGTCGCCCGCCTGCCAAATTCAACAATAGGTATAGGTAGGTACGTACAATAGACTCTTCGACGAACGCTTAGGTACCTATATTTTTATTGTCCTTCATAGAAATGGTTAATGGAGTCTAAGTTAGCTGGCAAACCTCTGAATTTGACATTTGAAGACTTGAAGAATGATAATGGTAAAGGCTTCTACCACTGGATGCGGCCGTACGAAAGGTTTGAACCCCAGCCCATGAAGCCGGAAAACGTAATACTGCCAAGGCTGCCGAGAGCTTTTATTATAAGGTTTGATTTGATTTGCTTAGTTTTGTGACCATGCCTGCGTCAGTTTGAACAAAATCTGTCGTTTAATAAAACGTGAAATTTTAGTGGTTGCTTTCCCGCGGCAGAATTTTCCCTGAGTACTATTGAATTATAGAGTTAAACTACTAGAAATAAATAAAAACGGTCAAGTGCGAGTCGGACTCGCGCACCGAGGCTTCCGTGCAACGCAACTTACTTAACCCCGTAACTTTTCTTTAGCGAAAAGATAAACTAGATTTAGAGACCAGCTTATCTTTGCCATTTTGCCATTCGGTCGAGATTCATAAGGGGTTCAACTTGATCCGTCGACACGTTTCTGAGATCCGTACGTCCGTCTGTGTTGGACGGACGGCCAGACAGACAGACAAACGGACAACAAAGTGATACTATAATACGGGTTCTTTTTTCCTTTTGAGGCACGAAACCCTAAAAAAGTTTATTTTTTTATCGATCCTAGGTTAATCTATGTATCGATCGATCCTACAATCGACACTACGAACTCCGGAAGACAATTGACTTTGAACAGGGTGTGTTGTCAATTTCTCTTTCGTCAATTTTACAAAATATACATAAATTGGTTATAAACATTTGAACATAGATAGTAATAAGTGACGTCACATACTTATTTCTAATTAAGTTAATTTGAGTTATTAAGTTCATTTTGCTAAAATGAAACACAAATTTAACCATCGATATCTCTTTTGATAATTGGAATATCGAATAAAAAAATTCTGATGTATCCTCGGCATAGTCAGAATATGGTCAGATTTCAACGAATTTCATAATAGTGTTGCCTTCTTTACTCAGATTTTGAAAGTCTTCCTTTACGAGTACAGGACTCTAGAACAACAGTGGACGGATAAGGATAGAGAAGAGCTGAAAGGGGCCAAGGAGCTACTGCGTGCGATACTTCGGTACCGAAATGTTATGGCGGCAGATTGTGAAACCTTGCTGCACGTGCCCATTATTGATCCGAGATCAGAAGACGAGCGAATAACTGAAGAAAAGGTCCAAGCTTTGGGGCATAGGTTTGTTCTTGTATATTCCTGTTGCTAAACCCAAACGAGTCAATGTTTAAACTATTTAAAAAAAACACGGTGAGGTAACGAAGGCAGCCTAATGAAAGTGGTACCTAAGTAAGTGAAAACTAACAAGTGACATACCTATTACAAAAAACAAAAAGCCGACTGTAAGTCGTTTTGTCCACAGGAGACGCCACAAGCGACATAGTAGGTAGGTAGGTAGGAATTTAGTATTTGAACATGTTTCATAAAATATTGAATTTTTTTTTAATACCTGTCTGTATCAACGTTAGGAAGTAATCGACGATGAAGGAAAACATCATTGAGGATAAACTGCACCGGGAGCCCTCAAAATTCGCGTTTTCTGTAATAATGGGATTCGTGTCCTGTTGGATAGCACTACTTCTATTCTAAACTATTTTATTGAGTAGGATGAAGACACCTTAGCGCCAATAGCTGGTCGTATAAAATGGAATAATTATTTTTACCAGAATATATAATGACTTGAAACATCGACTTGAACAAGACGTAGAAGGTCGGGCAAAGGCGACCATTACTACTAAGCCTCGAGCTGAACGTGAGGAAATGTCACTCCAGGGAGAAATTGATGAAGGTTAATTCATAATACCTACTATTAACATTCATAATTCATATCATAATACATACGTGTAATAATTGATTCAATAGGTAAGGGACAAAAGATTATATTTTATGTAGTACCAGGGGTTGATGATGAGTTAACTTCTACCTAACTGAAGCGAAATCTTACGGAAGTACTTAAGTGACCTCCGATTCTGATCCTGCATTTCAATCTGCTCTACAAGCTTCTCATCAATGATTTGTTATGTATCTCAGCAGTTTCTCCATCTAGAAAAGTCTGCTGATGTATCCTGTAATAGGATAGGGGTGTCTATCACAGACTTTTCTCGAACTTGACACTCGCCTACCTGCAAAATATTAACGCCAACCGGAAGTTCCCTCAGCGCAACGACAAGGGTATATTCATATATTTTTAGCATTTGAACCCTATTCAATTATGTGCAATATAGAAGCCGAGGACGAGCTACAAGCTTTGGAGGAAGAACGTGTCCGCTTAGTGAACGAGTTGGAAGAGGCGGAGCCGGCGAACCCCGAGCTCCAGAGATATTGGCGACGACGTGCCGAGGAACTCAAGGAGGAACAATTTTATCAGTCAGTATAAAAATTTAGGTTCATATCGTTTATTGCGAGTAAAATGCATTGTGTATATTTTTGCACGTCTACATTTTAGAATTTACGTTTACACCACTTTGCAAGGAAGAGGTGCAAACGCTGAGGTGAAAAATAAATGTAAAATAGAATAAGTACAATCATCATCAGTAAAATTGAAGCAAAGGCTGATAATAACGGCGGCCTAACTAGATATACGATACGATAAGTGAGGAACTTACTATGCTCAATCGTACGCCTTGTGTCTACACTTTCGTCCCCAAACACGATCATGTTCATGTGATTATGAATGACTGTTGTTGAATAAGAGGTGCGCCAAGATCAGGATGTGCTATCTTCATCATCTTTTCCTACAGTACACCACTTTGCCATAAAGAATAGATATTATACAACGTGAACATAACGTTATTTGGGTAGGTACGTTGTGTGCTCGTATTTTACTTATAAAATCGATGTCCACCAAAGGTAAGTATCTAATGCCGTTTATATTAGGTATTTATGATATCTTTCCTCGGATTTGGTAAACGTAGTTTAGGTATCTAACGTATGTTGGGAGGACATAGAAAATGTTACTCGAGCAGAATATGTACCTACTTATATGCGCTTTCTTGGTTCTGCTTGACCACATAACCAGCTGTTGTAGTAATTGCTACAACACAACCAAAAGGAGATGGATTCTGGTATATTAAAATAGAAAACAAATAAAAATATGATATGTTTTTGTATATCCTATACGTTCAGGTATCTACTCCGAGAAGACAACGTGCCTCCATACTTCCGCAACCTGCTCGGCGGCGCTATATGGTGGGACATGAACAGCACTGCCGGCGCAGCCGTCACCGCGGCGGAGCGCAAGAAGACGTGCGCCTGCACAGGGGCGGAGGCCACCTCATCCAACACAGGCAGGCAGCAGAGCCCCCGGTAATAGATTCTATAAAAGGTGACATCTAACGATCCACGTGCCAGCAATACATTATAAAATGTCTCTTTGGTTAGGGTAAAAAAAAATTATTGTCAACTTACATGTGATTTTTTTACGTTTTACATTGCCATAATTATTTCATTGTATTTGCCTAATTATAATTACTTATATTAGTATTATATTTAATTATTCAAGTTATAATATTATAAATAATAATAATTATATATAATATCATAGGTAAGCTTTGGCTGCTTTTCCTGAAGATGAGCGTCGCGAATTATTTGTCATTATTAGCGCAGCGATTTCTATTATTCGTAATGTCCGTGTAATGCGATTTTGAAGTATATTAGTTGCCTAAATCGAAAAAATGAAACGCGACCGTTTCTATGTGTCATTTTGCTAAGTAACCGGCCGCCAATAAACAAGCCATGTTTGTTTCAACACGGCCGCGGGAAGTCATTAAGTAGTGGGTGATAGATTATATTAAAGAGACCCGTTTTGCAGTCATGAATAACGCGCTGACGCGAGTGCTTAGTTTAGGTCATGTCTGTCCATACAATTACTTCATATAGTGTGATTCTGTCGCCTAGACGCAACTGTCACTGACAGTCGTATGATACGTTACATCGCCTAAGAGTAAGCTGACGCATCTCTTAGCGACGATTAAATTTAGCGGGCGTACTCACAAAGTGTGATGCGAAATAAAATCCTATTCACTACAATAGTTACGATATTAAATAGGCGTTATATTTATAGCTAAGTAATGATAATTTATAATTGATTTTCCTTCTGAGTCTGAGACAGATGGCTACGGCTCGAACTACATCTTTAAGTTGCCGCCGATTGGTGTCTTTGCATAGAGCGGTGTGGCTTAGTACGCCAGTTTGTGTATAAAACGATTACCTAACGAATGGCAGGAGAAGTGTTAGCCAACGTCCGCATAGGCGAATACGTCAGCAGTTGTTTTCCCCACCGCTTTTTCCGCTGTGAGCGCTGTACTGTGACGCTGTCAGCCAGTGAGTGGGAGCGAAGAGCGACGCGATTGGTCCGCAGCGCAGCCAATGTGAGAGTAGCCTGCCCTAAGAACGAAAGGGACCGCACAAAACGTCTGGACATGGACAGTCCGTCCCGGGCCCTTGCAAAGGATCGTGTTTTAGACGCAATTTGCATGCGTCAGCGGTTGTTTGTCAACAAATGTGCTTATTAGTGCATGTGCAATTTGTGGGGGGATACCTCGGACGGAACACGCAAACGAAAGGCTAGCTTTTCACGTGAGTTGTTAGTAATTTTGTAATATTTTATCGGTATGATAAGAGATGGCGCTAGGTGGTGCGTTGAATGCCCGAGTCATTGAACTGGGCTATTGTCGAATCGCGGTGTGTGTAGATATGCCGATATCAGTGTGTTTCTGAATGCACTTAGTTATGTGACAATCGCAATTGACTTGTAGTTTCTGAAATTCTTCCTACTATTACTACACTGATATATTTTTACATAACAAATCCATAAACCCATTACCTAGTAGTCGGTCTAATTAGATTCTAATTAGTTCAGATTATTTCTCAAGTCATTACCTGCTTAACTACCTAATCCTTAAATAGTGATCGTTAACTATCAATAATTAAGGATATTTTAAAACCATTAGTAATACTAAGTATTTTTATTACTAGTAAGAAAGGTACATAATAATGTCGATCCGATTCTGACTTAGGTATCTACGTTTTCTTATATAAAACCAATGTAAAAATAAATAAGTAGGTACTGTCGGAGCCGTCCCTTGTTATGATGGCAGAGATTTTATTTAAAAATCATGTTCATGTTATACTTAAGTATAGAATAATCATACTCGTTCCTAAAATGTAAAATATTCAGAACTATTTAAATTATTTAATAAATCAATTATCATCTAAGTCAGAAGATAATTGATAACTTGATTACCATCATACTTTTAACAACAACAAAAACATACCACCTCCGTCGATTCACACTAGCGATGATGACGTGACATTACCTACGTGACGTGAAATATTCCTTAGCGCTACTACATAACGTCAGCACGTCCGCCGCTCCGCCGTTCTCCCATGGGCTATTTTTATACTGCGCGTCATACCACGTCGCCCCAGTGTGAATCGACACTAGGTTTTATTATAACTATTATAAGACGGGCATCTTAAGAGGGACTCAGAGCTATGTCCAATACAAGATGTCTTCGCAACGCACGTTGAATGAAACCAATCGATATCGTAGATCAAAAGCAATTTAGTTTAAAAAAATAATTTCTGAGCTCAGGAAAATTACAGTCCCTATTCTAACTACTGATAAGGTTTAGTTGAATGATACTACACAATCAGCTGAAATAGCTGATATGTAGGTTGGTAGCCAGTACCAGTGAGTTGTAAACACATCAAGTGGAGTAATTTTTGCTTTGTCATTCTTATTGCCTGTGCCGTAAGAATTTAAATCGTACGCGTACTTTTAGACTAAAGTCAATTTAAATAGTAATGTCTGGCATTATCTATCGAGCTGACCCAGCTGATGCAGTTAGTAAGAAAATATTCCAGTGCGTATACCTAAGTGGAGGAGTCACAATTTCAAATCAAAACGTCTCATCTACCAACTTGTTTGTAACTGCATAGGTAGCAATTCCAGGTAAAAGTTGTGTCTTTAGTTATAAAGGGAGAAAGAAGACCAGTCATTTTACAAAATCAAGATCCATTCATTGTTTGGCATCCATCTCTTTGTCCTACTACTCAATAAAGAAGCGATTACGGGGCTGTAATTCTGGTATGAATTATTTCTCGTAGAGCCCTAATATCTTGACCCATACAAACGGTCATTGCAGTCAAATTATTGTCGAAACATTCTCCCATCGAACAATTTTTGGCTAATATATACCTAGTACAAATCAAATCTAGCAATCAAATCACGTAGAGACGGACGAGCGAGACGTACGCACGGACGACATTGCGTAATATAGTATAACACTCTACGGGCCACGGGCCTGCAAAGTACGATCGAAAACACATCAAGTAAAACGCTATCGACAATCGACGGTGTACCGTTCTTATTGTCTGCTCCTTAAAACTGAAAACGTACGGGTTACTGAACGTTCTGCCGAATGTACTTAAGTCGTCGACCGAAACAAATCAATTATACATCCTAACTCTTGAGACGACTTTGATGGGTATATTCACCATACAATCAATGTTATCAAACTTACCGAAGTCCGAAAACAGTGGCAGGAAGCGACGTTGCCATCCCTCACACCCCTCTCTATTCCTACAAACAACAAGGTAACAGCCGCGGCGGCGTTGCCAAACCGTAGTAGGACAAAATATTTGAAAGTGGATAGATTTGGGATTCCTTTCTTAAGGCGGATGGAGAGGTACAGGTACAGCTCCATAAATAAGTTATTATTACAACTCATCTAACTTTTAGGTAGACTGTAAAATCACCAAAAATAAACATCCTCCACATTAACTCTTAAAAAAGAAAATTAAGAAGTTCAAGAATTTTTAATTCACGAAAAATGTAGATAGGTAGGTATTGTAGAATATCAAGGTCTGTCCAAGAATAACAAAACCATAATTTCGCCATTTTCTTACGGTTTAGTTTATAATTTAGTTCCTAAGTTTTATTGATTAACATGAAACAAAGATATCAAGCTCGTTGATAAAAAAAAAAGGTTGATGTCCCCCTCCTGCAGCCTTAAGAGTCCTTTACCTGCACTATTATACTCTCAGCTCAGATACAAGATTATACAGTTTTTCAAATAAATATTTCAGATAATGTTTATCATTTTCCTTCATGCCATTGCTTAGATTATTTTATGTGTCACGGCATTTAATGTACTTACCAACTATTTAATGGCGTAATTCTAGGTATTTTGGATATTTCCATATATGTAGTATAGTATCTTTATTCAGGACTATGAGTATGATATACTTAGTAAAAGTCTCGTTTTGTCATTGTCACCATCTGTAACATTTATAAGTAGTAGTATTTATAATCGTCAGAGTTTGTGACCTAGTACGGTTTAACACAATGTACAGGATAATCATTAATGTAGAGAGTTTCTCAAGAACTACTTAGAGTGAAGATTTTCGTATATACGATTATCGATATAAATATGTATATTGATAATCTAGCGTTAATTTGGTACCAAGCTACTGAATATTACCTAATAGATTCAATTCCGATTGTGCGCATATTTTTCTTAAATCTTTCTAATATTTTTGGGCTACCTCCTTTTCACGCTATCAGCCCCTATCAATAAAACCCATTATTATCAAAGCTAATATACATATACCTGATTTAGTTGTACTTATTCAAAGACCACAAGCTGAATGTTAATATCACAAAAAGGTTGATGACTATTTGTGATTTGATCCTACTTCTGAAGTTCAATTACTAATTAGAACGAGCTCGGTCACCAATCATGACAAAAAGTATATAGCAAATACATACTATACTAAAATATATTATGTAGTATATAGATACCTATTCTATGGTCTGAACGTTAAGGTGTATGTATGAATTGAATTAGAGTCTGACTATAACAATGCAAGGCGGCATGCGGCTAAGTGGGTGGGAAGCATCGAGTACTTAGGTACCTAAAGCTTGGGAGCTAATCCGATTCTTTTGTATTACTCTTTCTCCTGGTCTAGTCGTTAATTGCAGTCGACTATCTAGTTGACTGATTGATCTACTTCCATAGGCGTCACGTTTTGTATCTCATAAACTGCATAGGTAGGTAGATACTACGTAATTGCGATGTGTCACAGATGCCACACTGTAGGAACCTCTATAATAAACTCATTCATCGATGTTAGTTTCATCATCATCATCATCAGCCCGTATCAGTCCACTGCTGGACGTAGGCCTCTCCCAAAGCGCGCCAATCAACCCTACTCTCGGCCCTCTGCATCCAGTCCCTGCCAGCCATTTTGCGAAGGTCATCCCTCCATCTGGTCGGGGGGCGTCCCACACTACGTTTACCCGTTCGTGGCCTCCATTCGAGAACTCGTCTACCCCATCGGTTATCGGTTCTACGACAGATGTGACCAGCCCACTGCCACTTCAGTTTACTGATTCTATGAGCAATGTCAACCACTTTTGTCTTCTGGCGGATATACTCGTTTCTTATTCTATCTAACAGAGAAACTCCAAGCATAGCTCTTTCCATAGCTCGCTGAGCGACCTTGAACCTGTGGGCCAGTCTCACCGTCAATGTCCACGTTTCGGCTCCGTAGGTCATCACTGGTAGGACGCACTGGTTGAAGACCTTAGTTTTTAGGCATTGTGGTATTGAAGACGAGAAGATATGACGTAGCTTCCCAAACGCTGCCCAGCCCAGCTGAATTCTCCTGTCACTCTCTTTCTCGAAGTTGTTCCTACCCAGCTGCAGAGTTTGTCCTAAGTAGACATATTTCTGAACAACTTCGAGGACCGTGGCATCGACTACTATTGGTTCCGGGACGACCAGATCATTGAACATGATCTTGGTCTTATCCAAATTCATCCCGAGTCCGACACGGCGAGAAGCAGCATTAAGGCTATCCAGCATTGTCTGCAGATCCTGCAGCGACTCAGCCATGACCACTATATCATCGGCGAACCGAAGGTGTGAAATGTACTCGCCATTTACACTGATGCCACGTCCATTCCAGTCCAGTGTTTTGAAGACATCTTCCAGCGCGTTTGTGAAGAGTTTCGGTGATATAACATCTCCTTGTCTCACACCTCTACGCAACTGGATAGATCTTGTTTGCTGGTTCTGGATTTGGACGGTCATTGTGGCGGCGTCATACAGGCATCTCAGCACCTCGATGTATCGCCAGTCTACTTGGCATCGCTGCAAGGACTGCAGAACAGCCCAGGTTTCGATAGAGTCAAATGCTTTCTCATAGTCCACAAATGCAAGACACAGGGGCCGATTGTATTCCTCTGTCTTTTGTATAATCTGCCTCACTGTGTGGATGTGGTCTATGGTGCCATATCCTCCGCGAAACCCGGCCTGCTCCGGGGGCTGGAAGTCGTCAAATCTCCGTCCAAGACGATTCGTAATGACTCTCGAAAACAGCTTGTATACATGACTCAGGAGAGAGATAGGTCTATAGTTTTTCAATAGGGTTTTGTCCCCTTTCTTGAAAAACAGGACAACGATGCTCCTGTGCCATGCCTTCGGAGTTCTCCCACTCTGTAAGACGGAGTTAAAAAGCTTCTGTAGCTCCATCAGGACAGGAGTACCACCTGCTTTCAGGAGCTCAGATGTAACCCCGTCTTCACCGGGGGCTTTTCCATTCTTAAGCTGTTTGAGAGCCAGTCCGATTTCGTCAAGACTCACATCAGGCAGGTCTTCGGTAAAATGGCGTGTTAGCGTGGCTCGGGGATCATCGGTACTAGGCTCAGGTTGCGGTGCGTGAGGTGCGTACAATCGGCCGTAGAAGTCTTCGATCTCAGCGAGTATCTCTGGTTTGGAAGTGACGGTTCTGCCATTCGCCGACTTCAGTTTGGTCAGATGGCTTCTCCCCAACTGCTGCATGAATACTTTTGACCCTCGATTTTGCTCAATTGCCTCTTGTATGCGGCGTGTATTGGAGCGACGAAGGTCACGACGTATAAGCTTCCTTACATGCTTGTTGAGGGTCCGCTGTTCTGTCTGAGAGATTTGCGTAGCCTTTTCACGTCTTTCCTTCATAAGATCCAGAGTCTCCACTGAGAGCTTAGACTTCGTGCCAGTACGTTGCGACCTGCAAAACCTTACGCCTACGTCCCTGATGGTCTTCACCACTGTGTCAAACGCCTGGTCAACGTCAATTGTGGTTTCCAAGACATCGAATCTATTCTTCAGCTCCAGCTGAAATTTATCGGAGCCGGTTATGATCTGTTGCAGGTTAGGTCGGAGCGTAGACCTCATCATACGGAGTCTTTCTAGCTTAAAATCGATATTCAGGGTGCCTCGCACGAGTCGGTGGTCACTACCAGTGTTAAACCGGTTAAGTACAGAGACATCCCTGAATATATGCCTTTTGTCCGTTATGATGAAGTCTATCTCATTTTTCGTCATAGAGTCGGGGCTTTGCCAAGTCCACTTCCTCTGAGGCTGCTTCTTAAAGAACGAATTCATTAAGAATAGCCCCTCTCTCTCCAGGAAGTTAACTAGCATTTGCCCCCTATGATTCCTGCAACCAAGACCATATGGTCCGATTTTCGATTCGATGTTGCTCTGTACTCCCACTTTAGCGTTGAAGTCCCCCATGACAACGTTGAAGTGTGTCTTAGTGGTGTGATTGAGGGCTTTGGCTATGTCTTCATAGACAGCCTCCACTTCTTCATCCGAGTGTGCCGACGTTGGTGCGTAGACCTGTACTACCTTAAGAGAGTATCTCTCGGTAAGTTTCAAAATGAGGTACGCTACCCGTGGCGACACACTGGAGATCTCCATTACGTTGTCTACGAGGGCCTTATTCACCAGAAAACCTACCCCGCCTTGGGAGAGTTGATCGCCCTCTCGAAAGTAGAGTAGATGGCCCGATTCCAGGGTCAGTGTGTCCTCCCCCTCTCTTCGGACTTCACATAACCCTAGGACGTGCCAGCGTATCCTCTCCAACTCTACTTCGAGTTCCGTGACATGATCGTCCAGCCGCAGAGTTCGTCCGTTGTACGTAGCCAGGGTCAATTTTGTTTGGCAGCCTCCCGTAACCCGGGGATTCTTAGCACCCCCTGCCCCGCCGTTACCGTAGCCGCTGCCTTGGCTAGGAATAGCGGGGCGGCCGGGAACTGGGGGCCGGGGCCTTGTGGTGCACATCATGTTTGGGAGGTGATGCCCGTAATCGCCACGCTGGGCAAGCGGGTTGGCGATCGCAGAGCCGGCCACCTCGCGCCGGTGACGCTGCTGCCCGTCACCGACCTGCTGCACTTGGCGCCGGCACGGTGCGAGCTGGTTATACCGCCAACTGTCGGTCGCCAGAGCCCCGTCCGTTGGTCGGCAGGGTGCACCACGTGCCGGTGAGGTTGGCATTTGGGTGGCCAATATAGTCGGTCCCCACCCCTTACACCCCATGTTGATGTTAGTTTATCAGACTCTATTTAAAATATTTTAGCTAGAATGAATTATATTTATTCATTCATCTCACTCATAGCAACAGATGCCTATACGACACAAACATCAAATGGATCGGCGGAACTTTCAAAGTCGTCTGATAATCTTGGTCAATGTCCTGTACGTCATTTTTAACGATTAGATGCGCGTTCCCAGAACGCGGAGGCTCTCGCTCGTCACAATGGGCACGAGACGCGCTGGACGTAATTTGGGATGTCATCATCACCCTATTTTTATGTTCCCACTATTAGGGCACAAACCTTCCTTTACTTTACTTCGACGGATATACTGGATTACATACACACGCCTTAGATTTTTTTGTTATATTCGAGCCAGCGCTCATTAATAGAATGAATTTAAACGCACTCTCCAGTCCAGTGAGGTCTCAGGTTATGCTAGGCAGGTGTAGCGCTCCTTAGCGGTGTAGTAAAAGGTTATGAAGTCGTCATACCGCCGCGGATTTGACTTCAAATTTCTCGAAAGCTAAAAGTTACTGATTGGACTGAGAGGTTCAATTGCGGAGAATATACCTATGATATTTCCTATAGTAAAAGTGCGTATTTATGTGAGAAAGTGACTTTGTAGAGTTCGCAGATGTCGCTAATATTTTATTTTTGGAGGACAATATTTTATCGACTTACCGATAGTAGTATGACACTACTCATTAGTACCGAATAGAAGGAAAGTACCGAATACTTTTTTATGATGTTCAAAAAAGTGAAACTAGAAGACTTTTTTCGAATTATACTATGTATTCTGCTTTTAAAACGATCCGGTCTGGAGCCTGGGGCTGGTTTGTTGCCCGGGGAACGCCGGCCGTCGCCCGACCGACGACACAGGGAGAACACCACCCCGGCCCCTTATCGATCTCGCAGTGACCCCACTTCCACGCTGTCTGTACCGGGCGGCGGCGTACGGTCAAACACAGAGAAAAGTGTACAATAGAGTTTTTACGGATGAGGTTATCTCAAATACTACTAGACCTATTGCAAAAAATTATTTCGCTGTTAGATAGAATAAAATTTAAAACTATGTAACTATAAAAAATGAATTATTAAATTCGGTCCAGTACTTTTTAAGAAAATCTCAACCTTATTGGGCCCCCTTACTGTCTTCGTGTGTGTAACTGCTCTGTTCCACCGCAAGAATATGTTACTTTACGATTCCGAATTTGAATGCAATATCGTAATTATCGTCAATTTAATCCATATTATAAAATAATTATTAGGTACCTCTTTATATCAATGTTTCTGCTATGAATAAACGCCACACATTGTTAGTTTCCAACGAAAAGAAGACAAAGGCGGCCAATTTCGCGCTTTTTCAAAAAGCTATCGTTCTTTTTGATTTTGACTCCCGATACCATGAGCTTTTTATGACGACACTATGTAAACCCTGGTTTTGTTTTACAATTGATACCTTTATGGTCATTTCTGTACATTTACCTCTACTTGCATTAAAAAATAACCCGAGAGACAGTGACTTAACCTGAGGAAACTCCACACATTTTTTCTTATTTAAGCCTTCATAACGCAACTCGCTCTTAAATAATATACTATAGTGATTCACTTCAGGTTTTTTACAATTTCATAGATTGTAGAGCCCATCGGCATACTTCATCGCTTAATATGTTCAAAGGTTCAAATTCACCGAACATTAGTAGAGCTAGGTAGGTAGGTACCTCTATTATTGTTGCGTTTCAATTCAAATAGTGTATATCCGCCCCCCTATCATCATCAGCCCGGATCAGTCCACTTTAATGAGTTACGTCTTTGTTAAATAAACATTGCATTTTTCTTCTCTACTGATAATGGTAACAGAGAGTTGGTTCATTGATCGACGGATGTGTCCGCCCCCACCCACCAGCATATTATGCGTCCGAGCATCAGCATCAAAATTTACTAATTTCCTCTAACTAGTATGAATATTAACTACTGGGCATTTTATTTGTCATATCAACTCAGGTAGTTAACTCTAATGTACATAGAGTACAGTGTATGAATTTAAGTATCAGCCTCAGTAGATAACAGGTCTCATTAAACTAATCAAAATTAGGCTTATTCATTGTAGTATTTAGTTCTACATGTAGAAATATATATACAGAAAGTAGAAATGTTATAGTACACGAATTAGACTGGATCGATTTCTGTTCTTGGCTCATGTACCCGTTTTAGAGACATCCTTTATCTCATTAATGCCAAGAGTAATCCCAGTATTAGGTATTAGTCAGTCATCAGCACTCGGATTATTTCTTGGCGTAAGCGCGGGCTCAGCATTTCATTTATAAATAAAATAAATCATGACTATGACCGAAACTAGGATTCCTTGAAATTGTTGGGAGTCGCGTCACCTGTCCCAAAAATTTATATCTTGAACATTATGTTCCAAAAATACTCTAAGTTTCTATTAAATATCTGAAAACACGCTGTTAAATAGTGATTTCCGTCACAAACTAGCTCTAATCAAGCTATTAGGGTATATCATAGTGTGATTTGATTAAGATGCCCAACACTAATGCTAATAATTGACAAGGTTTAATTTTTTTTACCCCGTTTATTATATTTTTTATGTAAAATTAATTAATTAAGTTAATTAAAAACACACTACTGAAATAATGTCGTTCCAAAATCGTCGAATACACATGTTTCGGACGTTTTCGGTATTTGTAAGAGTGCGTTCATTGCCATTTTTCTTGTGGACTCGCCAACATTGAAAACGTGTTACAAACAAAAATACAAGGTATTACTTGGCTGTTAGAATCCCTTTGCATACTACGCGGTACGTCAGAGCCATAGTACATACTTCCGGAATGCCTAATTCTACACAAAACATTTTTCTCGGAATTTAATAATTCCGAAAAAAAATCTACGTAGTGTGAAACGAAGCCCATTTTAAAAACCATGCGACAACGCATGGTCACACATACCGCATACGATACTAAACCTATTGAATATTTGACGATGAATGAGCGAGCGACGCGGCGCGGGCGCAGGCGTACCATTACTATCTTTAGATAGACTGTTACTTTACTGCCCCACTGCGGCGGTTCGTCGTACAATGTGATGTATTTGGTCCGTGTTTTATTACTAGTAGGGTAGTGACTAGTGAGTGTATCACAAGTTTAATAGATGTCGCTGTTCAAAATGAATAACGATGTCACGGTTGTGGCCGTGAGGCCAAGGCCTGTGACTATGAGGATTTACATAGGTATTAGGATAACTCATTCATTACACTAATGAATTATTATTAATTACAAAAACTTATTACAAAACCACCACGGTACATAAATCTCACACTTATAGGGAATGTTAATACCAACTAAACTGTTTAATTGAGTTGGCGGGCGCTCACCGATTGTTGTTCAACTAAATTGCACGCACACACGGCACCAAACGAACTTTTTTTGGTTGCCTTGAACTGCTTCTCCCGGCTTCTCCGAACAAACTAGCGCCACCTGTGAAACGTATCTCTGTAACTTAAGTATCAATGTTACCAACTATAATTTGGGAATTCTGTTCAATGTGCACAATATTTCGCCAGATGACAAACATGTGAATTCGTGAAATAAAATTAATTTATTGAAATAAAAAAAAAATTCTACAAATTGTGGTGAGAACTGGAACTGGGAAACGGTATGTAATGTATTTTGTAGAATTATTTGTCCACAATCCGCCAATCTGACCAATAATTCGTGAAACTGGCAACATTTTACTATAGGCGAACAATTAAAACTCGCCGTGGCGTTTACATTTGCATCAGTTAGTCATTAACAATTTTTAACTAAATAAATAAATATTTAATTGAGTCGATCGACTGTCGTATGTACGTAGCCTAAGCGCCCATGACGTTTAGCTCACCAACTAAATACTCGTAGTTTAGTGGATGAACCGTTCATCTGGGGTTAGTCCTCTTTGTACTACTAAAAGTACATACTCGTAGTTTAGTGGATGAACCATTCATCTGTGGTTAGTCCTCTTTGTACAGTCGAGATCAGATCAAAGGTAACACTTGCAGTACGATTTTAAATCTTACGACGCAGATAATAAGAACGGTCCAAAGTCTAAAGTGTTACACTTGATCTGCTGTCGACTGTACTACTAAAAGTTCCACTAGTAGAACAAGCGAGACTCGAAAAGTCTCGTCTGTACTACTTCCTCTGTTAGTAGTACAAAGAGGACTCAAAGAGTCCTTTCTGTACAACTAAACCTAAAACAAAGAGGACCAACCCTTTGTTTAAAATAAAATGTTGAAATGATTTCCCAAAATGAAGGATTGTTGTCACTAGTTCTAAACTGTAAAAAAATTACAGGAACTGTCAAAACTGACAAGAACTGTCAAAAGTGTAAAGGACCCTTTGAATTATTTTTGTACTACTAATGGACGTAGTAGTATAGGAAGGACCTTTTGATTCCTCTTTGTACTACTAACAGAGGAAGTAGTACAGACGAGACGAGTCTCGTTTGTTCTACTAGTGGTACTTTTAGTAGTACTTACAATGAGGACTAACCCTTCATCTGGGCTCGTACCTAATCAAAAAGGATCAAACGTAATCTAATCAGGCGACATAGGATACGACATACATACATAACATACACCCGAAAAAACATTATACTCATCCTTGCAATTACGCATAACTTGCATTATGTAATTTGGGTTACAAAAACATGGAACGGGCATTGTATGGGGCACAAGTAAGAAAACTTTGAAACTTTTGTCGTAATCATTCGTCAGAATTTCACAAAAACACGCAAACAATTTCACAACAAGTTGAAAAGTGAACAATTTTCGCAACAAGTCTCAAGCCCCATGAACACGAGCCGACTCAAAATACGTAATACTATGGTATGGTATGAACATGCCTCGGCTTTAATTAAGTAGGTACAGTCCAAAGCACATAAATTGAAACGCTTTATTTGTACAGCCATCAAGTGTAACACTTTGGACCGTTCTTATTATCTGCGTCGCAGAATAACGTGGTACAACAGCAGATATTGATCTGCTGTTGTTCGTACCACGTTATTATTACCTTCGCTGACGTTCAATAAAACATACATATAATTATATTTTTACGAAAATTGACATCCTGAGATCCTGACTTGTGTACTTCGTTTATAGAAATCTAAAATAGGTTAGCGGCTTTTATATTTAACAAAAAAGATCTTGGTAGGTGACTTTTCGATTTTCGCGAATTTATTTTTTGACTTTTCATACATTTCGTACCGGTCAGCTGGTCGATTTGTATGAGACTTTAATTTATTTTTTATTAGATAAGTCGTAGAACTAAAGTTGTTCAGTTACCGATACTGAACATCCTCCCTTCGGCTTCATATACCCTTTACGTTACACCCTGTATAACAGATATTGGTTCGAATATATACAAGCATGAAGCATGTTCTAGAAAAAAAACTATTTGACTAAGGCTCGCCATCCCACCAAAACGAAAACTGCCGCGCTTTTTAGTGCATAAAATGCACTGAATAATTTTTTAGGGCTAAGCCTATCTCAAATAAAATAACTTTGTTATCTATAAAACTGGCTGCGTGCATAATTTCAAAGAAATTATCATCTCTAGTCATGTATCTAGTCATATTGATAACGACAATACGAAAATGCAGAATAGACTCATATTCATAACAAACTAAAGTTTTAGACGGCACCACTTGAATCTTCATCAGGATCAGAAAAAAAGAGCGCGACATAAATTATGTCCGTTCGCGCTTTCGAAATACCGAGATTGGTTGGCAGCCCTAACTCCAGGCAAATAAAAAATGGATGATGCTGTTTCGCTCAGTCACATTCTCGAATAAATGAGAGCGAGCGCGATGGTAATATTTAGAACAGAATAAATGGGTAATTTATTTATTCTAAAACTTTAAATAAAACTACTTATCATTAGAATTTGTGAAGACAGGGTAGAATCCAGATCAATAGAGTCTGCTGCGTAATTTAGTAATATATCGATATTTTAGGGTTAGTGATTTATTGGATATTAGTCTTACCTTACTTAACTAAGTACTTAGTTAATACTGACTGGAATAGGTAGGTGCATACTCACATAAAATATCGCACCTGCCGATAAATTACTGTAATTAGTAGGTAGGTATAGATAATAATTATATCTACCTATTACAAATCTATACATATAAATGTAGATTCTTTCTTCACCATATATTGTGCGATGCCGGCTGTGACCGTATCAGAGGGTGGAAAGCCGGCACTAATGCTAACCCGGCACCCTAATCGGATCGGCAGAATCACATAGGGTGCGCTTGGGATGCCCCGGATGGGGTGGTGAACGGAAGCCCCTCTATGCCCTAACCGCTAACCATTTTTATTTATTTTAATGCCGCAATAGCCATCTTTGTTTCAATTTATGTTCCTCCCACTGAACTGAAAATCATCGTCCAATTCCAATATTATCCGCAACGCAAGTGGCTCGCTTGTGCGCTTAGCTTACGCAAGTATTCGTATGCTTTTGGACTCTATGAGGTCTTACATGAGATTTATGCTCTCGCCCATCTTGAAAGAGCTCTTATTGAGATTATTGGGATAAGTTCCGAACTTTACCTCTGTAATGTAATAATAATTGTTTTAGGGTTCGTACCTCAAAATGAAAAACCGGCGAAGTACAACTCACGCACCGAGGGTTCCGTGCAACTTAACTTAATTATTTACCTACTTATTATTATTAACACCGACCAACTGTAAAATTGATCCAACGCAATAATTTAATAAATTAGATTTATGGACAAACTTATATTTGCCGTTCGACAACTCCTGTCTTCATACATCTCAACTGCAAATATAAGTTTGTAATCCCAAAAAAGAATTATTATTGTGTATGAATAACTACAAAATCACAGTTTTCAGACTTGCAATCTCTTGGAGGTGTGAAAAAATCAATATTCTAAGACAGCGTAATCAAACGATAGGGCAGTTTTTCATCAAAATATGTCGCACTTTGCCGCATATTTTGATGAAATCAAAACCTATAAGGTTCGTTGACCTAGAATCATGAAATTTGGCAAGAAGATGTCATAAAGCACAAGTAAAGGGGAAAATCAGAAAACTGTTTTGTAGTCACGTCACATCACCAGAAAATATTTTTTTGTGATTACAAACTTATAATTGCAGTTGGCGACCTATTTCGATTTGTAGATCGTACATCGAACGTGTATGGACGTTGATCGAACGGCAAAGATAAGTTTGTCCCTAAATCTAGTTTATTTAGCACAGAACCCTCGGTGCGCGAGTCCGAGTCTCATATCGTCGTTTTTTTTGTTCTAGTTTTTTAATTTCTTTGTCAGCGTAATGATACATTTTATGGTTTTGTTCACTCAGACAGCTTATTAAAAACAGCCCAGGGAACTACGGATTTTTCTAGAGTCAATCTACGCAAATTTACGGATATTTCAGCCCCACCCTACGGAATTCTAAAAAACGGATCTGGCAACACTGTGCTCCCCTGACTATTATAACTACAAAAAAGAAACGGTCGGCTGAAGAGAGAAAAGGTGAGGTGCGTCACGCAGATCTTTAGTTTAGCTCCTCTGTCTCCTTCTGTAGGGTGAGTACAAGAGAGAAAGATATATGTAGTAGCAATAATAATAATCGCAGCAACGCTAATTTCGTCCCTCGCGCCCTTTCGTGCCGTTCTTGGCAACCGGTTTGTTTGTGGAACGGTCGTAAAACGACTCTACCAATAACGATGCAGGCTTTGCGGCGGGCTTGCCATTGGCGAAGAGCGAAGAGAGCGTTTCCGCGCGGGATGGTGAGGGGCACGGGTGCGACGCGACGCGCGCACACTCTAGCGTATCTGCCACAGTCTTGTTTCGCTACTCGAAAGAAGGTTATATAGTAACAATGAGACGGGCACCGGACTATCGATAAAGTGTGTTTGTATGTCGTTTTCGTCGATAATAAGTGTTGTGTTTACTTTCACCCGTGCGAATGTCTCGATCCCTACCTTTTTGTTTGTTTGTTCTTTTAATTACTGCCGCATGGGACGGCGCTTACATTTCAGTTAACTCTTTATTTTGAAACGATGGAACGTTGTTCTTATGGTTTTTACACCAAAAGGTATTTTGTTTATTTTTTACTTTACGGCTGCGATTTGGTGTGGGTGAGTGCGTCGCGTGTGGCAAATAGTTGGGTGTTCTGTTCGTCTGCGTATTGGTCTTGAACGGTGCCAATTGTAGCGTAGCGAGTTCGAGTATTTCGTAAGTGGAGGAGAAAGCAGTTTCGTGAGACTGGTAGCCCTCTTTTCATTTGGTGCCCTACGGGTATTGTGCTGGGTTAGTGGGGTATTATTATTGCAACGCTTCGGGGAAAAGCCGACAATGTGAGGCCTTCGCACCCGAGGGTCGACAGCCGAGGGGAGGGAGAGCCGTCTGTCTGCACACATGCAGAACCGGTTTGCGCTGTACTCCCCCAGTGCGCTTTCATCATCTCTTTCCTACACCACACGCGCCTGCATGAAGCCTTCTCATTCGCACGTTTTCATTATTTTTTTGCTTCCCCTTGTGAAATAATGCCAGACGGGTCGTTTTTTACATTGCTACAATACATATACATTCATAAATAGGTGTATAATTATACTATCAGTAGAAAGAATGGTAAGTATGTTGTAGTAACTTTAAAACTGTCTAAAGTTTTGACAGTTTCAAACTTATTGCAAAAGACGCATCATCAAAGTATTAATTTAAATTAAACTAATATTTGTATCTGTTATTATATTTCATTATTATTACTGCTTCTATGTCCAAGCAAAACCATAGGTAGTGACTTCATGAACACCTACCTACTAGTCGTACGTTTCTTGTTTTAATGCTGTTGTATGTGTAGTTGGTATATTTTGTATGACAACTATGTACCTACCTAACTCAATTGTATACCATAGGTAAAAATATGTATTCTTTGACTTAGATTATCTTCCCTTAAGAGAACTGGATTCTGCTCTTTCAAGTTTGGTGTGTGGTGTATTTATAGCTTTCAAATTTTACAAGTCAGAAAATCTCATTATCGTTACAAAATTGTTATACGAATGAGATCAACTGTGAAAACAAAAATAAAATGTTTTAAAAATAAAATAATTTTAAATTATTAGACAAGCCGATTTAGAAAGAAACAGTGGCCTAGACATTGCAGATTGTAGGTAGCGTCATACAATACAAATACCTTATTGTAGACCATTTTACTAAAAAAGAGATGGAGTGGCTTGGAGGCTCCAGCGCTTAATATCTAATAGACAAATAGGTTTGGTCACTAAACTACATGAAAAAAGAAAAAGAAAGAATCGAAAAACTGATCCCAGTTTTCCTAATGTGATTTATCTTATGTCTAAGAGAGTAGAATGATGCAATAAAAAAATAGAGTCAAATACTTGATGTGACTAATTGACAGACTATGGTGCGAGCTAAGTGAGCGTCGGTTGTCCGTTGGGACGTTCCTGGCACGAAAATTCCGGGTTACACGGGTTACATATTTTAGCACCGTTTTAGTTAACCTATATTGTTTGACATGTGTTACTTAACTCAGAGTTAAACATATTCGAGATTCAACACGGGGCTAAGCACAAGTGACCGTAATTACCAACTTGAACAATATAAGTGAATGATATCCGTTTATGTATAATAATTTATATCTTACCTATTTTTTTAAACCTGCCAAGTGCGAGTCAGACTCGCGTCCGACGACTGTTCCGTGCAACACTAGATATTAATACCTACTGTTGCTCTAACGAAAAAATAAACTAGATTTATGGACAAACTTATATTTGCGACTCGATTACTCCTGCGAGTATGGGCGCCAACTGTAAAGATAAGTTTGTCAACGCAATAATCGCCAAAAATCTTTTACAGTTTTCGGGTTTTTTAAAAGACAACAGTAAAGACTTGTGCGATCTAAGACCTAGTTTCTTACCATTCTAGTACTCCCCGTTGACGTACTCAATGGCAACGTCTACCTACATACATATTTATCGTGATTCGGATCGCAATCCGATGGGTGCATTCAGAATTAACAGCCAATATCATCGGTTTCTGCCCAATATTGTATCAAATTCTGCGTTTTTGAGATACGGAATCCAAGTTTAGGTGCAGCCATCCGTAATGGTGGAATCAGAATCTCAAATAACGCTGAAATAGGGCATCAATTTACTCTCATATTTCTGCTGAAGAGAACTGTGAAATCAGTTTTTCGATATCTCAATTAATATCGAAGATACTCAAGCTAGATTTTGATTTTGTTTTTCCCGCGACCCAAAGGTTAAGCGGTCCAAATGCTCCATCCCTTTTTAGCAAAACGGTCTTCAGTATGAAGTTTGTATGGCGCTACCTCAGTATGACATCACAGCGACAATACATCGTGTATGTTTCTGTCTCTTTCTAGCACAACTTTTCTAAATGCCTGTAGTTACTTCATTTTTCAACTAATTTCCATTTTGATTTCACAGTTGATCATGAATTTTATAATCATAATGAAAAAAAAAAATTTCGATACTTGTCAAACACCCTATTGCCGATGACGGGTACAAGCCAGGGTAATAGTGTTCTGTGGTACAAAACCCTAAACAAAAACCGGCCAAGTGCGAGTCGGCTGTCGGACTCGCGCACCGAGGGTTCCGTGCAATGCAACTTATCCCCGTAATTTTGCTCTAACGAAAAGATAAACTCGATTTAAGGACCAACTTATCTTTGCCGTTCCCAAAATAATATGCCCATACATCGACATACTCCCCGACTATTTTGCCAACAGTAAATATAAGGAAAAAAAATATTTTTTTATATGTAAGTAACCACAAATTTACAGTTTTCGGATTTTTTCCTTTACTTTTGCTATAAGACCTAGCTTCTTGCCAAACATAATTCTAGAATCTAGGTCAACGGGAAGTACCCTATGTCGAGACCATGTGAAAAAAAAGTACCCTATATAGGTTTTGGTTTTCTTTCATTTTCATACAAATATGCTAGAAAATGCGACATAAACCGTCATATCTTTTGATTGCTTTGATGTAGAAGTTTGATTTTTTCACGGCTGCATGAGGTTGCAGACTTGAGTATTTGGTATTAATTTCAACTTGATACGTCTACGCGTTTCTGAGATATAGGTCTTGACAGATAGACGGACGGACCGACAGACGGACAACAAAGTGATCCTATAAGGGTTCCTTTTGAGATACAGACCCCTAAAATCGATTCAGTAAGATAAGTAGAGAAATCCCCTTTAGCGAAAATGTATGTCGGATTGTAGGTATAATTAATATAAATACAATCTTAGGGCTCAAACAATCGGTCTTAGTCTTAGGATATCGTGTGTGCATTTTCAATGCTCACGGCTGCGTTTAATTTAATAGTACTTCAGTTTACTAACGAAAATGATGAAAGTCGCGCTAAGGGAGCGCCCAGATGAACGATAGTTCACCATATAAAGTATTCTAAAGTTTAGTTAACTATCGTGATGAAAGTCGCGGTTGACACTAACCGCTCCCCCACATCGAAAGTGCGGGTGCGGAGGCGATACCTGCGGCGGCGGCGGCGGCGGGCGGGCGGCGCGGCGCGGCAAACTTAAACTCTTCCAGGTAGTATGAAATCGCGCGAATACATTCGCAGTGAAGGAGCGGGCGGGCGCGGCTAATGCGCGGGGGCCCGCGCCCGCTCTATTGATGTGATTTAGGCCTGAGAACCTGTCCGCTCCATGTTAGTTTCTCTCTCTACGACCACCATCCACAACCACCATGCGCCGCATCGCAAAAATGTCAATGCCGGATTCAGCCCCACCATCAACCGCAAGATGTACAAGATAACGAATAAATGTAAAAATATCTCCGTTTTTTATTAAAATTGTTGGTTTATAGTAAAGTTTTGTACAAGTTGCGATTCGGGAAAAAACAGCTTAATTAAGAATTCAGAAAATAGTAAGAAATCGAAGCGATTTATACATTGTTTTTGTTATTCTACTATAGGAGTTGCGAGAGTAGTAGAAAATGATACTGATTATGCAATATGAAACCTGTAATAAGTCCGCAACAAAATGATAGGTACAGCTTAAACGGTCACGTAATTTTGTAGGTGGGGCAAAGCTCCATTGAAATGTGGCAATGTCTTTTCCGCACATATCTACGAGACGTTAAATACGGGTGCGTATCACTACTGCGAAAAACGGTAAATCGAATAAACCCTATTTCGAAAAACTCCTAATCGTATTACCGAATATCTACTGAACTTTTAAACAACGGTATGTTCGAATGACTGCTTAGTCGACCAACGGAATATCGAAATCGAATAAACATTTACGACACACAGCAGTACGAATGATTACTTGTTCGATGAACGGAATTTCGAATGAACTTCTAAACGCTGAAATTGCCAAGATATTGGCGTGAAATCGTTTGATTTTGTTGATTGTTTTGAACACACCCTGCGGATCGCGATAAATATTGACGTGTAAACTTCGCCTTAGTTTGACGTAGTGTTGACAGACAATCGATAGTATTCCTGTCGATAGTTTTCATCTGAAAAAGCCAATGCTATGGCGGCGTCTACACATCAATATTTATCGCGATCCAGATCACGG
Organism: Tachystola acroxantha; assembly: GCA_963506565.1. Lineage (NCBI taxonomy): Eukaryota > Metazoa > Arthropoda > Insecta > Lepidoptera > Oecophoridae > Tachystola > Tachystola acroxantha. The sequence goes on along the minus strand of OY735870.1, from coordinate 14,295,300 downwards.
ATCTTGAGTTGGATCAAAATGCGCTATGGATCACGTCAATACGAAGTAAAAAACCACAAAACAAAGGGTTTTCGAGTAATGCAATATGAAACCTGTAATAAGTCCCCAACAAAATGATAGGTTCAGCTTAAATGGTCACGTAGTTTTGTTGGTGGGGCAATGCTCCATTGAAATCTGGCAATGTCTTTTCGTCATTCTCCATTGCTAGGCTGAAAATTACGGATATGGTAAATAATGATTGACTGCAACGTCAATTTTTATCGCGATCCATATCAAGGTCCCGGATCTCGAAAATCAAGCCATTTTGCGATCCTGATCACGATCCATCAATATCGCGTAGGTACTACGCCGTCTATAAGTATTGATAAAACCCATTAAAAACGCAGGATTGCGACAAATATTCATGTAAACGTCACATATAGATAGTATCGATACTGTCGATATAGCTCGGAACGTAGGAAAGGAATACTGAGGAGTATAGGCCCAAACATACTGTTAACACGCCACGCGATGCGACGCGTGTTTACCGTACATTTTTCATCGGCATTAGGTGTGATATTAGTGTGATTCTGGCTATAAAAAATCGTAACGATTTGATTTGTTTAACACGCGTCGCATCGCGTGGCATTTTAACAGTATGTATGTTCTACGTTCCGACCTATCGAAAGCACGAAAGGCCTATCAATAGTGTTGTTATCGCTCGACTATCGATAGACTATCAATAGTCTTGTTATCGCCCGACTATCGATAGGCAACACTAGTTTGACGTCCGTCAACAATCGTCTAAATAAATCATGGTTCATTCCACAAATATCCGTACATTTATTGAATTTATCGTATATCTATTTAAGTTTTTACTTTACCTTACGTACCAACTTATTGTATAATTGTATTATTTCTATGTATATTGTAACCTTCTTTATTGTAGTTAAGTATCTATATTTATTTACCAATTGTTTATTTCTTCTGTGTATATGTACTGTGTGTTGAGAAATGAATAAATGCTGTAACGGATAGGGGCGTGCGAGGAGTATGCTGTAGCACAGCCGCGTTTGGGATGAAAGGAAAACGATAATGAAATATAAATTAATGTGAAATCGTGTATTTCTGATAGGGCTTTTAGAGCGAGAGTGACAGATCTGTTATTTTCTACGTAACCAACCAAGCAACTGTTCCGTCACAAATGCTTTATCTATCTTTCTTACGGTAACGTAGTATTACTTACCCAATGCAAGATTTTATTTTAATATTATTATGATCTTACCATTCGCGCAACAAGATTAAGTTCTCACTCAATGGTTGACTCTGCAATCCAAAACCTCCAAAACCAACAAATCCAACAATGTTCATTCAAGATAATACACGGTGGAAAGGAGCCTCGTTTCTTTGGATGTATATTTTATGTACTCGCCATCAATATATTACATAGTATAAGTAGGTTGCATTGCACCACATTCGGATTTTTGTTTGATTTAATGTTAACTCGAATACTGGGTACCTATCGTTTATGAGATGTGATACTGAGCTAAGCACTTATGTAACAAGATAACCCGAGTTAAGTTGTCACAAATATGACCATATTTGTCATTTAGCTCAGGTTAACTTTAGCTACTGTTGGTGCAATTCTTCCAATTTTTTCTTTTTTTCTTCCAATATAATCAATTGACCCACAATGGCACATTCTGGGAGTTATCGGTCCAACAATGTCTTATTTTCGTACAAATAAATACAAATTGGCGTAGTGAATACAAGTTTGTAGTGCTTAATTTATGAATATACTTAAAGGAAATAAACAACCTCGTTGATTTGGCGGTGTTGGTAACTTGTTCATTCGACAGCAGATCAATGGTAACACTTTTTACTTTTGACAGTTCTTATTATTTGCGTCGTAAGACTTGAAATCGTACTGGAAGTGTTACCATTGGTCGGCTGTCGACTGTAGGGACTAAGTGCTATTACAGTCAACAGTGCATAAACCAACACTTTCATAGACCCTTCATAGAGTATACTCTTCTGTTATACTTGATGTGCTGTAAGCTATACTGTATCTATCATGAAAAGTAGTCAGGAGTCCACTATACCTAAATAATTCAAGACGAAGATACCTAATTTATTAAAATTATTGATCTAATATTTTACAAATGATTGTGACATTTTGTTGTATTTAACATACATTATGTTCATGTTACTTGCACATACAACAGCTTATAACAGTATTTTTAATAGATTATTTTTATTTCATTTTCCGAAATAGGCTAGTTGACCCCATTTTTTTTGTCTTAAATAGTTAATAATCGTTCTATTACACCGTACAAAAAATTACAGAATTTTTTGAGACCTTTAACACCAAAAACTTTAATTTAAAATGCAACATTCCAAACTCGATCAAAAACACCGTCCGTCATGATTATCTGTGGCATGGAGTCATTTGGGCCCCGAAATTGGGCCGAGTAATTTGGGTCACTAATTTAGTGATGTTCGATGTTGAGAAAACACGATGTTAAAACATCGATGTTTTTGCTCTTAACATAGATTATCATCGAAATATCCTGGTTAAGTCTAGCTTTAAATGTATTCATATCCATTTATTTGGTAAATATTTCATTTAAAAAATTTGAATTATTATTAATAATTTATTACCAAAACCCACATAAGATCGACAAATCAAAAAAATCGGGCATCACTAACATGCAGAGTGACGTCACGAGTCTCGCGAGCATGGCCGACTAACTAGCAGTGTTGCCAGATTAGGCGACTTATCGCCATTTAGGCTATCTCGAAGGGGGTCGGGGCGACCATAAATCGTGATTTGCGACTAGTCGCCATTTAGGCTATCCCGAAAAAAAAATTGAGCGATTTTAGGCTACAAACGAACAGCTAGATCAATATTAAGTTTGCAAAATGCATTTCGATAAAATCTCCCTTTTCTCCTTGTATTTTCATATGGTTTCCAAATAGAGAAAAACTAAAAAAAAAAACCAATGTTGTTTGTTTAGAAGTTGACTTGGACCGCGATTTACATACACATTTTGATTGTAGCCTCAATTTAGAAAAATAAAACTTTTTCATGCAATTATTGTGGAATAGGAAACAGAAAGAGTATAAAGCCAAAAGAGAGGGTTTTCAGTATCGGTCAGTTCTACAAATTTTAGATTTTTGTGAAACAAAGATTTGGCTCTCCAATTTTATCGAGGCCACAAATAAAATTGTAAATCATGATCCAGTCAACGTCAAACAAACTACATTACTTAATTTTTTTTTTAAATCTAAATTATTTTTATTTTAGTTTTTATACTATTTGAAAATAACACGAGAAAAGGAAATTTTTGCGAAAGGTACGAGGCATGCCTTTTAAGTTCTGTCGTTTGCATATTTGCCGCCAATTTTTAATTTAGAACTGTTCAAAATTCAAATTTGTTGGAATTTCGAATATCAATACAATTGAAAGCATTAGGATTTTAGGATTAATGCAATTGTTTAGTCACAGCGCTGGTTTGAATCTGTCAGGTCACTACGAAAATGAATCTTACTAAGGAAAATGTCCGTGCAATAATTTTCTATAACTTTCGAAGAGGCCTAACGCGACTTCAGTGTTTCGAAGAGTTAACATCTGTATTCCATGATGAAGTCCCATGTCTGCGGACCATCGAACGCTGGTATTTGGAATTCCAGCGTGGACATACCACACTTAGTGACAAATCTCGCGAAGGACGTCCAAAATCCGCATTCACTGAAGATAACATCGTTGCTGTGAGACAACTAATCCTCGAAGATCGTCATGTGACATATCGAGAGATAGAGGCGTTATTAGGCATCTCAGGGACAACCATTCAAAAGATATTGCATGAGGCGCTTGGTGTGAGAAAACTAGTTTGCCGTTGGATCCCGCATTTGCTTTCCGACGATCATAAGGCGGCCCGCGTCAGATGGTGTAAGAAAACTCTTCAGAGGTTCAACCGAGGAGAGTCAAATCACGTCTACGACATCATCAGTGGTGACGAATCTTGGATCTATGCCTACGATCCTGATTCCAAACAACAATCCACAGTCTGGGTTTTCCAAGACGAGCCAAAGCCGACTAAAGTTGTTCGCTCTCGAAGCACTTCAAAGAAGATGGTGGCTACGTTCGTGGCGAAAACCGGTCATGTTGCGACGATTGCACTTGAAGATCGTAGAACGGTTAATGCGGAGTGGTATACCACAGTTTGTTTACCACAAGTCATCGCCGAACTTCGGAAATCTAGCCCAAAGCGACGCATCATCCTGCACCATGACAACGCAAGCTCACACACCGCTCGTCAAACGATTGAGTATTTGAAGCAGGAAAACGTAGAAATTCTTGACCATCCTCCATACAGTCCTGACCTAAGCCCTAACGATTTCTTTACATTTCCTAAAATTAAGAAAACTCTTCGTGGTCAAAGGTTCCTGTGCGGTGAAGAAGCGGTCGACGCTTTCAAGTCAGCCATTTTGAACACCCCCACTTTGGAGTGGAATAAATGTTATAATAACTGGTTCGAGCGAATGGAAAAGTGTATTAAACTTCGTGGTGAATACTTTGAAAAACAATAAAACTTACTATAAGGTTATAGTTGTTTTTTTCTCTTCAAACGACAAAACTTAAAAGGCATGCCTCGTACACGTCATGTTTATAAATAATTAAATTGAGGTGTATTTCAAGCCTAAAAAACGGTGTCCTGCTAATTAAAGTTAACTGTGGTATGTATAAAAAAAGTGCTAATGATCCGTATTTGGGCGATTTTAGGCTAATTTTGATATTTTTTTGAATTGGGCGATTTAGGCTACCTGACGCCAAATTTTTGGCGATTTGGTTCAGGCTACGTCTGGCAACACTGCTAACTAGCGCAAACTAGCGTCTTTGCTTTGACGTGTGGGAAAAAACGGGAAATATTTTAATTTCATCTTCTACTTTTATGTAATAAAAGTGATATATTTGGGATCCTAATGTGAAATACTATATGAAATAAATATTGTTTTATTGAATGTCGATATGAGTCAACTAGCCTATTCTATATTTTGTATTAGGATGAAATTCGACGATTCAGCATGTTTCAAGCATACAACCCTATATGTATAAATACCACTCTTTTCAGGTCTGAAATCCTAGATACTATACAGAAGAAGAAAGAGCAAGACAAGGATCCACTGCAAAGTGCCAGTTTTCAGCAGCAGCAACTGTCAAAGCCCATCGAGAAGCCCTCACGCGCACCGGACGCGCCAGACGTTGCCGCGCCGGTGGCGCAGCATGTGCCCGCTCAGCAGCCACTGGCGCCCACGCATGCCTCTGCTCAACCTCAACCCATCCAACTCAAGGATGACTCGAAAGACAAGACAATAAAAGTCGCCAATTCTACCACAATAACATTGATAGAAAACGGAGGCATCAACGGAGAGAAAGACAAAGATAATAACTATCCAAAAAATTACTTCACATTAGAACCGAAAAATGACAAAAAAGACGATAGCAATAAGAACAGTATTACTATAACTAGGACTCTACCAAAGCAGTCACCTAGCAACGGACAGGTTGACAAGTCCAAAGGGCCACAGAAGCCGGTGAAACGACCTCTGCAGTGCTTAGAGACTCTTGCTGAGAAAGCTGGTATCACTTTTGAGGACAAATACGAGGCAGCTAATACATTATTGGCATTAGACAAACAAAATAATAGTTTCCGGAGGCCCCCTGAGCTAAAACAACCAAAGAGTGAGCCTGAAAACCACTCTCAAAGTGAAGAATATAGATATAGGAATCAAAAAGAGGAGGATGATAAATTACAGGTATAACTATCTAAGTGTGTTGCAATATTTATAAATATATTTTTTAATTTGGAATATATTTTTTATTTGAAATAACATAATCTTACAATAATCCTAATGTTTTGAACAGATTCAACAACAAATAATCCAGCAGCAGCAGCAACAGCAGCTGCAACAGTTGCAGCAACAGCAGTTGCAGCAGCTGCAGCAACAACAGCTACAGCAGTTGCAACAGCAAGCTTTGCACAGGCAGCACCAGCAAGCCATACAACAGCACATTAAAACCCATCAGGATCACCAAGAGTTGGTGAGTCTACTTCCCACTAATATCATGTCACACTGGACTGACTGGCCTGTCCTACTTTAGTGTGCCAATTCAAAATTTTGCATGAATCTTTGTTATTCAATCACTCTCACATGACTTTACATCAGCTCTACTCCTATGTATGTAAAGAAAGACTCTCCAATGTAACACTTGAGTTAGTAACAAACGAACATGGTATTATCTTCTGGAAGATCTCCTATACCCTAATCGTCATTACAAAGTCATTAATACGTCCAATAGAAAGACCGGTCTAATGAGTAAAGTTTTTTTTGCTAGTTTTTTGTGCTACTGGCCCAACAAGATATATCCGTGCAAAATGATAATAACGCCAAATAATACACATTATTATTAAAGTCAGTGAAGGTCCAGCATGGGTCAGGGCAACTCTTGAAGACACTAAGTCAGAAAAATGGACTTCTACTCTTGGATTGTAAGAGTTTCAACCTATTATTTGATCTTAGTTGCAGAAACAGTATCAGCAGCAGCAACAACAACATCAGCAGCAGCAACAACAACACCAGCAGCAGCAACAACAACATCAGCATCAGCAGCAACAACAGCTGAAGCCTGAACCCCAGCAGGTTTCTCAACAAGCAGAGCTTCAGCAACAAAAGTTTTTGCAGGTAATAATAAAATGAAAAATAGAAAAAGGTACACACGAAGACAGAGATAAGTATACAGGGACTGAGGGAAATTATCTCAAAAACTACTGGACCGATTGTAATCATCCTTTTACATTTACATTTACAACCTTTCTCTAACGAACGGTGTAAGAATTCTTGCAATAGGTCAAGTAATTTTTGAGATAATTTCCCTCAGTGCAAGGGGCAAGTTGATACAAATGGAGGACAGAGAAATAAAAATAATATAGAACGGCATAAATCCCGTCACTCGTACGTACCCTGAGAAAGTTTCGTCTAGCTAGTGTGTAAATGCATTATTAGGAGAAAATTTCCGAAAATAATTATCCACATCCAGTATTCTTTTAAAATAATAATAATAACGAAATTGGAACACGATTAATGAGACTTTTTAAAATGCGATAAGAAACACTATTACCGAACAAAAAACGAAACACATTACGGAAAAAATTTATTTTCAAACAGAGTTGTTTCACTCCATTGGTGTACATGCAGAGAGGTTTCACGTTATTATTAGGTCATACGTGTACAAGCAGGTACAAAGATTAATACCTAAATAATGATTGAAGGCTTATACCGCGGCATGTAGAATCAGTGTACACATCAAAGCACATCAAGTGTAACACTTTGGACTGTGTGCGTTTTTATTATCTGCGTCGTAAGAGTTGAAATCGTACTGCAAGTGTTACTATTGATATGCTATTGTCCGTACATATGATATGGCTCATAGAGGTATTTTAATTGTTCCTCAGGTTGTGAACAATCAGCCAGTGCACACACAGCAGTTTAACGTGCCCGGGATTGGGGAAATCAACCTTAGTTTCTTGGCGTCCCCACAGAGCAACGTGAACCTGCTCTTTGACAAGAATCAGAAGACGGGCATGAGCGGCGAGTTAAAACCGCAACAAGTCAGTAACAGACGGTTTATAGGCATAATGTTTTAACTACTTACCTCTATGTATAGTGCCCTCTCTGAGTCTTGGCATTTACGAGTATATCCGTTTTCGTAAAACAACAACTGAAGTACGCTTCTGAAATTAATATATTGTAGCCTTGAGATGTTAAACTACTGCTATTAATAAATCGATATACGATTAGACAAACTTCGCTCGATAGAAATATCAAGAACTCCCCATCCTTATTTTTCTAAAATAAACTGAATTCTGCAAAACAACCTATATGTCAGGTGCACCGGTACAGGTTATTTAATTACTTACATTTTAATAAGTTACGAATATTTTCTTTTGACCATGATTACCTAAGTAGGTAGGTAGGAAGGTTACCTAAGTGTTCGCAGTTAAAAACGGTTGAGAAAGATTGTTTGAAATGAATTATACCACGCCGATAAGTACGCTTTTCTAGTCATTATTCAAGGGATGAATAAAACTGTTATTTATATTACGTCACTCCACGATTCAAAACATGCATTCTCAAGTTATAAATCCACCTTTCAACTTCAACTTTTGTATCGTATGACATTGAAAGAATCGCAACGTCGTCATGTAATAGTATTCCATTTGTTTGATCAGCGAAATTTGAATGCGCTCGTGTTTTACAGCAAAATGTACCTTACAATTACTCATTGCATCAGTCGAGGTTCATGTTCGATAGTTTCTGGTTGTTTCTGTGAATCAGGCGAAATGCATCGTTATTGTGAAGAAGTTTCCGTGCTGTGTTCCTGTTTCGTATGTTATTTTTATTATTAAGTACTAAGACGTTTACACATTGTGTATGCGTGTTTACCTTTCATACAAAATTCGCACCATAACTTTAATACTGTAAGGGTTTCTTGCAGTATCGAGATAACCCTAGATTAAGTACTTAACCCGAGAAAACTCCATACATTTTGCTCGAGTTAAGTCGCTTTTTATTATTCGTCGTTATTTATTATTATTTATTATTATAAATTTAATCCTAAAATTGTAGGTTATTCGTTATATAAAAATAACCAATTTAGCGATTATATTCTTGAAATATTTTCTTTTTTGAGCGTGAGGGTGGAATGGCAGACATCTATGCTGTTATTCATAAACCTAGTTAAACCCCACTTCCATTAAATCGTGTTGCTATCCCTTTCACACTTCGTTAAAAAAGGTTAAGATAGAAAGGGACACGGGGGCCTGAACGGTGGCGTAACTTTAAATCACGTTTTTGAATAAGCTCCCTAGTATATTTTGTTAAAATAAATTAAAATTAATACATTATTATTCCCAAGAGCCAAAATCTAACCTACGTCGTAGTTCCCACGCATGTTTCAAATACAATTCAGATTGAGAACTCGTGTCAAAACCATAAACAGTGAGGGGCGCCCTTGAATTTATGTCATTTCCACTGAAACTTTATCCACAAAATATTACGCTTCTCAGCTGAAACTTTTTTTTAGGTGACTTCAAACTCCGAATCCTTGTAATGCTCCACTTCTGTCATGTAACAATTCCAGTTTGTCAATACTACAAAAATATATTTCTAGGGGCGTCAAGTTTCAATCAAGCGCTGATAATATTCCGGAAAAAAATACAGTGTGATGTTTTTACATACGACGTGTTTACGACCATTATAACCCTACCTCACCGGGACGTCAGTGCGACGTCGCCAGCTACGTATCCAGCTACGTATCCAAACAATTCATATACTTGGCGCCGGTTTGGCAATGTCGCCAATTTAAAATATCAATATGATTATGTTTGGATACGTAGCTGGTGACAACTCACTGAGACGTCCCGGTGAGGTAGGGCTCTTACACGAATTCATGATTATAATCGTTTTTCTTGTTTAATGGCAGTTAGGAGACGGTCAAGCTCAAGTGGTCCAGCAACAAATGAGCATGGCGCAGCACGAGCCCGCGCAGCAGCAGCACCATCAGACGGTCACGGTGGTGTCCTCGATGCCGAGCACCATGGCGGCGCACCAGGTACCGCACTGTTTCCAATACTTTATGTGTTATTTTATTTTAACAGGAAAACGGACAGCAACAAAGGATACATAAACTACAATAGTAACAAATAGCCAATTACAGGTTCTCACAAATAGTAAAGTACAACCTCTTTGTGGCTCACTGGTAGCGCATAGACGCACACCATACTACTAGTAGATGGTGGCTTACACGTGCTTCAGATTTGTCTATGCTCTGGTAGCTTTTTCTCATGATATTTTACTTCAAACTTTTGAAGTTAGAGATTTTTTCTTCGATCAAAACCGAGGAATTTCAATTGCATACCTAACCTGGAGGTCAAACCTGGGACCCCCATATAGAGAATCCTGTCACAACCACCAAGCCACCGAATTTTTGTAAACATCGACATTAGAATTAACTACATAAGTATTATATCGTACATACTATAATAAAATAAATACCCTGTTCTTTATTTATATTACGAAACCATTTCCTGGCGTATTGAGCGACGTCGTGACTAAAATTATTATTGCAAGACTTGCTGAAACCTGATCGATATTGATAATTAAAAGTTATTATAAATTACAGACATATGTCGGATAGGATGTTATTTACAAATTACTGGTAAATCTGTAGCATATAGCGATATCGCATGCACGTGGATAATATCTTTCAATAATGTATTTATATTTGGCTCCAGGTTCAACAGCAGCAGGTATCGGGGGGAGGCATTCAGCAACAAGCCAACACCGGTCTGTCCACCATGCCACCGCTGCAGAGTCTGCCGCCCAACACTCAGCATCCGCAGCAGATTAGGTTAGAATGACTTACTTCGAACTTAGCGATTCGAAATTGAGTCGTGCCGGTCCTGCATTAAATTACGCCCCGTGTGCTAAGTTACAGCTCGTCTTTCGAGTAATACAACACAAATATAGTAGTATTCGTAGGTACCGACCGACCCACCGATATTTGCGGAAATGCTAATATTACTTCACGATCGTATTCTACTATACCTACATATTATTTACCAGATATAATTCCATCTCTGTGCCATACTCAGCACAGCACGTCCACAATCGTCCACTTCTCATGCACTGCGTCTTGTTTAGGCTGATTTTACTATTTATAAGCTTATGAAATCGTGTCCATATCTGTCCAGTGATAGGTAAATAAAATGCTCTAGTAGTTACTGTAATCGCACATATTTGTGTTTAGCGCTGAATGGGGCCACAGCCGTGTGCAGGTGATCCAGCAACCCCTGCAGAACAGCACGTACCTGCAACAGCTGTACAACGCGCAGGGGCCTCTGCTCATGCCTGGCAACATCGCGCTCCATCCAGGGATCAACTCGCAGCAGATACAGGTGAATATTGCACCGACTTCTAACGTTTTCCTTCCGTCATCTGTTTTTTACCCTTTCTCGTTTTTGGGTTCAGGTCATTGCCGCCGGCAAACCGTTTCAGGGCAACCAACTGGCACCTCACATGCTCACCACTCAGGGAAAACAAGTTCTTCAAGGTCAAGCTGGTAAGTAAACAATAACTAAGGTTGGCTCCTGAAGTAAACAAAGGCTTTTTATAAGGAATAATATCATGAGCAAAATAAAATCACCGCAGACACCATTTATATACAGTAACACGCATCTTTTGCTGTAATCATAAATAATGCTAAACCTCAAATTAAAAGTCAATTTGTCGAATGAATGCACTATTCCACAGTATGTGACAAAACACATGCAATTATCAATTAACTAATTTTAGCACTTCCAATCCAACTGTTTCTATTGCGATTCACTGTTTCCGAGAAAGAATTTCTACACTATTTAGTTTTTCAGTAAATTTTACAGGTCTCACTACGTATCAGGAACAAGGTTTATAAAATTTTAGAATGGATTGTTACTTATTATTATAATTCGAGTCTTGTGGTTTTACCTACGTGAATGTATGTACCTTTTTTCCTTCGTGGATTCGAAATTTTATTTATTTTATTTGAATAGTATTTTTATTGGCATTACCACTTATTGATTTCCAGCTTTGTGGGGAACTAAATTTGTAAAGATTTATTTAAAACTAAGTGCAAATGCTTTTTTGGATATAATTTAACAATTATTCATCGCAACTGCAGCTTGTCATGATTTCGGCTTTACACGCGTTTAATATTTCACAAGTTGATTTGTTTACGTACGTAGGTAATGTAGTTATTGTTAGATTCAATGTAATTATTGGTTTTAGGCAACACTTACTAACACTTGTTTACGAACAACTGAAACCTCTTCAATAAGTAACATGTAATGTAACTTCTTCAACGACAGCAATGTCTTCCTCTCCTAGTCGGTGGTCGAGTCTCTAACCCTATAATAAATACTCATATAACTTCGGGCCATGGCCTTAAAACACAACTGTTGTGTTGCTGTGTCGTATGAATATTATTTGAACAGTGATAACGATGCATTGATCAGTTTTTCCTAAACCGGTGTGGTTAATTAAAAAATGGATGTCCATATGCCTTAAATTAATATTTATATTTGCCAGCTCCATTTCCCGGGTACACAACCATACCCGCGATTCCGACCACTCAGAACCAGACCTTCGTGTTCAGCCCTCTGGGCGTCATCAGCTCGCAGCCAAACATCCTGCCTGCGCACGCGCAACCCACCGTCTCGGGCATAGGGCAACAGCAGAAACCAAATGAAATGCATAAGGTAAAGTAACTGCACCAGATACAATCTTCGCGGCAGGCGGAGTAATACAAGAGAGGCCGACCGTGTTACACTCTATGGACATCGTCTCTCTCTAATATATTACTCGGTGTGCGGTGAAATAGTGTCAACCGTTTTTGTAATGTTACCTCTAATGTCGATGTAATGCAATGTAAAATTTAACTTATTCCTGCTGGCCTAAGATCTTCCTCTATACCATACCTTTCGCTCCTTTTTATTTCCAGTCAAACCAAATTAAACAATATAAAGATCGTTTGATCATCAATATACCTAAATTTTAAAATCGTATACAAGCCGTTCTCTATCTCTCAATGTCTTTATAATGTTTGTAGCTTAACTTGACAAACTTGTAGGTTGTTCATGTGACTAGTGCGGGATGTTGCCTGCAACGTCAAAAGAAATTGCCACATTTCAACGGAGCTTTGCCCCACCTTCAAAACTACGTGACCATTGGAACTGTACCTATCATTTTGTTGGGGACTATACAATATGAAACCTAATAGGTTTCATATTGTATAATCGTAATCAGTAGGAGTTGCGAGAGTAGTAGAAAATGATAACAAAGACAGACAATGAATAATTCGCTTCGATTTCTTACTATTTTCTGAATTTCTTATTAAGCTGTTTTTCGACTCGTTTGATGTACAAAACTTTATTTTAAACCAATAATTTTAATAAAAAACGGAGATATTTTTACATTTATTCGTTATCTTGTTCATCATGCGGTTGATGGTGGGGCAGAATTTGGCATTGTCATTTAAGCAGCGCGCGTGCGCCGTGTCTTGCCGCTAATAGATCGGTTGAGTGATGTCATGAGTGTATGAGGTTGCACTTGATGGGCGATGGTTGTGACGAGGGCGAGGCTTGAAGTTTGAATGAATGTGGAATGTTTTAATGAAATGTGCTTGATTGATGCTTGCTGCAACATCCTGCTTTAACTTATGTGACTGGTGGCTGTGATGAGAGTTGGATTGTATGATGTGCGTGAAGAGTGGAATGTTTGTGTATATTTACCTGTGGGGGTGTAAATGATGAGGAGTGTTTGATACGAATGTTGTATTTTGAGCTACTGTACATGATGTAACTTATGAGTGTCTTATGTTGAGCTTGATTTGCTTTGGTTGTGTTACTGACTGATGAGTTTGTAATGTTTCCATAAGCGATGTGGCTGATGTGTGCTCGTTGGATGTCGTTCAATGTGTGTGGTGTTGCCTTAGCGAGTACTACGAGTGCTGAGTGTGCGATGTTGGTTCAGGTGATGAGCGGCGGAAAAGTGTCCGGGGGCAAGGTGGTGAGTGCGGTGGCGGGCGTCGGGCAGGCGGGGCCGGTGCAGGCGCAGTGCGTGCAGGTCGCGCAGCCCATGCTCAGCGCGCATCAGCCCGCGCACGCGCAGATCATCAGTCCGCTGCAGGTAGACACAATGGACAATAGACAGATACCGATTGTGACGTCACACGAAGACAAACCTCCATTTGAGGTGAAAACAAACCGATTTCAGCAAAGTCCTTAAATTATGTACCTCGTACCGATCCAAAAGAAAAACAGTTGTTCCAGTTTTTATTTATTTGCATAAAATAAAACTCTTTGTCGGTAAATGTGTATACCACATACCCTTAATTTCATCTACCTGTTTAGATAAAATATACTCGTTTCATATTTTAGCCTTTGTAACATCAAAAAATTAAGTTGTTGTCGACATAACTTTATTATAGTAATTTATTGTTCACGAACGACGTCACAAATAATGGGTTTGTTCTTATTCAACATCGACGCTTGTGCCGTCACACGGTCGACTAACTTCATCTTCAAATTTGCCATTTTCTCTATAAATAATGTACCTCCTGCTACAGGTGATACCCAAATAATAACAATTTTATTTGAAAGTATAAGGTCCTATTCATATTGTTCCAAAAAAGTAAAAACTACGACAGTAAGCAACAAACCAATATAAAACAATCAGTGGAGGAATTCAATTGAAAACCTTCAGCTGTAAAAGTCCTCGTTCCCAAATTATCCACTCCAATTACCAGTATCCATAACCTGTATTTTAATTATTTTTCTGAACTAGTGAACTAGCATGCCTGTCCGCTCTGTTGTTTCTTTTGTTGTTAATGAATGACTATTTTATTTGTGTTTTTTTTTTACCATTGTATGTTGATAATATCTTAAGCTATTTGCGAATAATATAATAGTCGTATATTTGTTAACTTTTGCATGTATTACTGTGGCACAGCGACTAACAATAATTAATTGCTTTTTATGTATTTTTATGTTATTGGAAAGGGGGAAAAATACGCGATATATATATGCGCTGGGAATGGAATGGTAGCTCATAGTTTTACATTTGGTTTGAAACTGTAAAACAATTGACCATGCTTAGACGGAAGTGATAAACTGCATCGGAAGTGGTAGTTTTGTGGATTTGCATGTAAGAACCATTGTTATTAATTGTATATCTTGCAGTAGGTTGTTCAGTCCGCAAATCCGTCCTTGGTCTCTATTCTACAGACTTTCCCGTCCTTCCTGACGTGAGACCTACGACAAATATGGCTAATCTTTTAGTAAAGTCGAAGCTATTTTGGTAAATTCCGTTTTCCTCATTTGGTGTAAAATCATTACTGCGACCTTGTACATAATCAACCAAACGTAAACAAACAACCCCGCGGCAATCACCCTTTTTCAAATCAAATTGTAAATGAAATGAAATTAGATTCCATTGATTTCACTGCGACTACTTAGATAGTCCAAAATAACAGATAAAATACACATTTTAAAATGTAAACTCTTGCGTAAACTGGTCACCACAAGCGGTTGTTGGTAAACACATAAAGAAGATATAACGTACGTATTTATTGGATGTTTAAGAGTGCCAACATGCACTCAATACTTCAATAGCATCTGCAACTCTTCTGGAGTTAACTATTTGACTTTTCATTTCCAATAATAATTATTGGAATGAAGACAATAAGTGGGTTGTTTACCTCTAGGTGGACGACGTGTTGTCGCTCAGTACAAGTTGTTATCGTGGACTGTTGAAAATGGCGGGAACGTGACAGTTGCATAACTTTTTGGTAATTTTAATGTTATTGTATTCAGGGTGTTGTTTTGATCAACGACGAGCGAGTCAGGGGTGATAATATACACGATAATGATGAAAAAAAAGTGTACCCTAACTTTACATGCATAAATCCACAAATAATAAAATTCGTTGTTAGCTACACTCGTGGCCTGTCGGCCGCGAAAGTGACAGCGGTATCGGGTGTATTTTGTACCGTACGATGACAGCGCCCATGCGCTGCGATAATTTCAAGAGTACTTGAACAGAGACTCTTAATAGTAATTATGTTAAAAATAATAATAACACTGATATTCAACAAAACAATATTTATTTCATACAGTATTTCACATTAGGATCCCAAATATATCACTTTTATTACATAAAAGTAGAAGATGACTGTAAAAAATGAAATTGAAATTAAAATATTTCCCCGTGTTTTTGCCACGCGTCAGAAACACTAGTCGGCCATTTTCTCGAGATCCGTGAAGTCACTCTTGATTTTTTAGGGATGTTCGATTTTTTGGATATATCGATCTTATGTGAGTTTTGGTAGATACATTGAATTATTATTAATAATTAAAATTTTAATGACATGTAAATGAAATATTTACCAAATAAATGGATATAAATACATTTGAAGGCTCCCTTATAGCTAGATTTTACCAGGTATTACGATGATAATCTATGTTAAGAGCAAAAACATCGATATTTTTTTTTAATGATATGGAATTCCTATTTTTATTCAATTTAAATAATTACAAAACTAATAACATTATAATAATAAAAAATATTTTATCATCGATATTTTAACATTGTGTTTTCTCAACATCGAACATCCCTAGTTTATCGGGGCCGCAATGACGTCATGCCACAGATAATCATGGCGGACTCTGTTTTTGATCGAGGTTGGAAATTTGCATTTTAAATTAAAGTTTTTGGTATTTTAAAGGTCTGTGATTTTTTGTACGGTGTAATAGAACGATTATTAACTATTTCGGCCCAATTCTTTTTTTGGACCAACTTGCCTATTCTAGGAACTACGATTATTTAGACCACCACCCCTGAGTTGGGGGTCGCTGATCAAAAACACTACCTGTATAGTGGTTGTTTTGTGTTTAATGTCACGTTAATCGAAAAGTTGGCGAATATCAATAAGTTGTATTATTCAATATGAAAGATCTACAGTTTCGAATTGATTCGAGAGTCGCACTACATCGCTCATGAGTGAACGTGATTTGCTGATCTCATTCGTCCAGGGATGTAGGTAATCGCTTTAGGTGACTCCTCTAAAGGAAAGAAGACTACGATATAATGTTATTACTCATTATACTGTCGAGTTCATTTAATACAACTCAATGGATAACTACGTGTGTGTATGTATAGTCTCTCCCAATCCAATTTTCCTGGATATAAACAAACATGGCGTTTGAAACTTTACCAAAAACTAAGACTAATCAGTGATTGGAAATTTCGATCGTTTCACTCTGAACAGACTCATTTGAGTCGTACTGGCCAAAGCTGGTTAAATCAATGGATAGTGATCATTAGTAAATAAGTAAGTGCGGTTTGTTTATGGAAAATTGTATTGGGACATACTGTATGCATGTGACTGCATTGGCAGGCCGGCGGGCAGACGATGCAGTTCGCGCCGTGGCAGATCTCGGGCGCGCTGCCGCAGGTGTGGGCGGGCGGACTGCCGGCGGGCGCGCTGCCGGCCGGCGGGCTGCTCGCGCCGAACCCAATCTTCATTCGCGGCACGCAGCCAGACGCAGCGCCGTCCATGTTCATACAACATTCGCCGCAGAACACTATGCAACATACCAGTTAGTACTCATTATTATTACAATATTTTTTTGGCACAAAGTGAATTTCAATATGACCTTGTAAATGCCCGTCGTGGATAAATGTAGCGAATACTATACACATATAAAAATAATTCTTGCATGTTCATCAACGCTAAGCGAATTGTAAGTCTGTAATCTAGCATGTCAATATGAAAGTATCTTGTATAGATTTATTGGCAAATAACAAACTTTGGATTTGTAAAATCGCGGGTTGGAACTTTATATCCTCTTTTCAACGTATTAATTTAAAAGTGAAAGTGTCTTCTGACAGTCCTTGATAATCCCATAGCATAGGCTGTACGTTTCGCAAATTAGACGACATAGCGGTGTTACATTCGTCGTTATTTGCCCTAATAGTTTACCACGAAAGAGGCCACTATATGTAGAATTATTTGAGCTGCCATTGTACAAGCCCTGGCATGGATCTTGTGTGATCATCTTGCGCAGTACCTATCGTTTTCTGTCTGTTTGAAGATGTCACCGCTTACAATACGATCAAAAATCTTATGAAACTTTATTTTGCATGCGACTGTGATAGCATAAAAGTGAGCGAATGTGTACTTTAATGAATAACTTATGTTACCAGAACGGTACCTTTTATGTATCGTACAGTTCTAACCACAAACTTTATTTCTGAAAATAGGATTTCACAGATACTTTTTCGTGTCAGAATACAAGATATTATAATAGTTCGTGACTGCCTTGAAATACATATTTTAATAGATTTATAGGTAAAGTGAATAGTAAATTCCATCAAGTAAGAGGCTTTTATCTTTTATCTGAACTTTCCCAGTGTAACTGAAAATCCACTGTATTTTAAGTGATCATATGCACAGCGAAAGCGGACTGCCTAAAATATTTATATTGTATTAAGATTTGTGCAACAGCAACATTGCGCCAGCAACGGCGAATTATAATTACTATCCAGAATTATCAATATAAAAGATGCCTATTGGTCGTTGCAGATCTAAAAATGACATTCCACAGAAGTTACTTATTATCACAATGCACGATGGAATTTAATCGATATTGGAAATCAAAAAGTACTGTAAAGTAAGAAAAATAATATTTGACAGGTAGCCCCTCTGCAACAGACGGTTCTAGGTCAAATTATACAGGATGGCAGTGTGTTCACCGTTGATCTTAAAACTGGATAACCGGTATCATTAATACAATCTAAAACCTATCTAAAAATACTGCCACCCTGTATTGTAATTTTTTAACTATGTGAATTATATACCAAATAATGCAGTAGCATTGCTTAAGGCTGGTTTCACAGCTGTCCGGGAGGCGCGTAGGGGCCCCCGGAACGCGTAAAAGTTTTGCAATTTGCTTTTTACGATGTGCTGGCGTCACGTGTGTCTCGCCACCTGTAACGTAAAACCAGCCTATCAGTTTATTTTTTTAAAAGGTGTTGCACTAATGATTGCGAATTGATATGGATGATTGCTATTTATTATAGTATTGTAAGTGTTGTATAGATATATCTATGTCGTCAGAAGTTTAATAAATATTATAACGTTTGTGGATATATGAGAAATCAAATTATGTACTTATTTGTTAGATGCGAGTGTCGCTTGTGCCACCGGCGTGGTAGCCAAGCCGCGAGCGTCATCGGAGAACATGGCTAAGACCCCGCGGCCGCTGTCCAACATCCTGCCCTCCGGCGGCATCAGGCCCGCCTCCTCGGTCTCCACGCAGACTAGCGCAAACCAGGCTCAGAGTCAGGTGGGTAGATTGATTGTACAGGAAGTGTTTTTGATCAGCGACGCCCAACTCAAGGGTGGTAGTCTAAATAATGTTAGTTCCTAAAATCGGCGGAAAAACAAAATTATTTGATCGATACGCTTGCACGCTGAATCCGCACGCCGCCGGTCGCGCGCGAGTCGTGGCTGCTGCGCTGTGAGCCAGTACTTTTGTTTCGCACGCGCGTCGACTCGCTCGCCGCCGGCCGCGGTCGCTCGAGTATTTCCGCAAGGCGCGCGGCGGAGACTCGTGGCACGCTCCATACAACGTCATATATTTATTCTCTCCGCAGTCGCCGACGCGGCCGACGCAACACACAATACGCGCCGCAAGACCGCACCGCCTAAGGTCGTGGCTGAGGGGTTACGTTATTGTTATAGAAACTCCTCTTATTCTGTAGTACGTGTTACAAAACCTAACATGCAGAAGCAGAACATATGCCCTAGAAAGAAGCAAATCTTCAAGATGAAGCGAAATAAATGTGTCGATATTATATTATGTTTTGACGTGCCGTTTTCCCTGCCTACCCCGATATAGCTTAAGGATATCCTCAATATGTAATCCAAACCGTTTATTTCTCGACTTTAAACCTACTATTGAGTGTCAATTTAAGCCTGATTTCTAATGCTGTTATTCATAAACCTAGTTAAACCTCACTTCCCTTAAGTCGTGTTGCTATCCCTTTCACACTTCGTTAAAAAAGGTTAAGATAGAAAGGGACAGGGGGCCTAAGCGGTGGCGTAACTTTAAATCACGTTTATGAATACGCGCCTATGATATCTATGGGATAATAGTTAAACAGTGAAACTGTTTATACCCAAGATAATGCATCTTTAGATTATATCTTATTCGCTAGTCGAACGCTTCTAAACAGCTGTCTACAAAGGAAACGAGGCATTTAGATTCGGAAATATATTATATTGTTCTTTCTCGTCTCTTTCCAATTCCCGAGGATAAACTAACTTATATAAACAGAATTTGTGACCTGTTTGTATCAATCCACTGCTGGAGCGACGTGACGCTGTTTGCATCAATTACCATTTAAAAACTGTATTCATAGCGGTTAAATTTTTTACATGTAATATTATGCAGGCTAAACATCGAGGCAAGCCAGGAATTCGATCTCCGGCACCGACTTCGAAACAGGATGCCGCCAACCAGACCAATAAAATGCAGCATCAAATGCAGCAGCCCAAACAACAGTGAGTCACTTCGCTTATTACAGAGATATAACCCGCACATAACTATATCCTATCCAACCAATACTTTGTCATATTCAATATCTTCGGCAATTTTTCAGAGATCTATACAGTGTGATCATAAATTTAAAGTATTGTCCCTATCCTGTGCTGTACTTTTCGAATTATTTAGAGTAGTAATTTAAGTGAAACCAGGCGCCAAACTATGATAAATAACTACTAATATATATATATTCAATTTCCACTGATCAAATGGGAATTTTTTCTCACTACTCACTTCAATCAACTGAACTTACGATTTTTTTTTTAAAATTGACACAAATTTACAATTTTACACGAATTCAGGTTCAATCTGTAAATCCGACCACATCGTGTATATCAATACCTATTTAGCGAATCTATTTCTAGAACATTGCGACTATTACAAATCAATTATAACATTTTATTGTACATGCAATTAAATTTCTCACATTTCAGACTCTTGGTGATGAACTCGACCGGCCAAATGACGCAGATAACCAGTGTTCAAGACAAGCAATCGGTTAACAAGAGCATGCAGCAACAAGCCATGTTACAGCAACAGGCAATGCAGGTAAGCAATTTACGATTACGAGTATAGGTATCTAAATACATGTAAGCATTTATGAAAAATCACAATAACACCAAAAAACAATTTTCGTAACAGCAGCAACAACAGCAGCAGCAGCAGCAACAGCAACAACTACTACATCAGCAGCAACAACAAACGCAACAGATGGTACAACACTACCAACAGCAAGGTATGTCGCGGCTATATCTTGCAAAGATTTCGACCTTTTTGGCCTCAGTCTACACAAGACGTAATGTACAAGGTCCATAGTATCTTTTATCTTTAGTAGAATCGTGTGCATAGCAAGTAGCAATAAATACTAACTATTTATAAATAATAACTAGCGTTTTGCGCATTTGAAAACAATTTAGTTTCGCGCGTGATAACCTAGCCCTATCCACAGGCATGGCGCTCGGCATGCAGCAGGGCGCGTTGCCCGTGGGCTCGGTGGCACAGACCCTTCCCATGGCCGGCATGCCGCAAACCATATCCATGGTGCAGCAAATACACCCAGTAAGTCACTTTAAGCTTGATATTACAAATATGGAACGTGTCGGGCACGTACCATGGATGCATGGCAGACGAAATATTCTTCTTCTATAGAATATGTATGACCCTATTTATATCTACGTACACTGTCACGGACGCGGAACAAGACACATTGTATAGATAGAATAATATGAATTTGTCTGGCACGCCTCGTGCCGGACACGCTCAATGTCTGTAGATGTATACAAAGCTATAATCGTAGAAAGATAAAGTAAAAAGTACGGGAGGAATAATAGACGTCGCATTCAATTATTTAAATTATTGAATATAATTTGTTTAAGCAGTATTTGTTATCACAGCTTAGCGGAATGGCCCAGGCCGGCGCCCTGGTGGGTCAGATCAGCGCCACGCAGCAACCTCAGAGTACATCGATTACTCAAGTGCAAACACTGCAACAGCAACCGCAGGTACGAATGTCATTCAGTAACATACTTCTAGCTTAAAGTTACTGGAACAATCAGATAAGCTTCTCAAAGCCAGTTGCTGTGTTCTAAGAGGCACAAGAAACATATGATTCTCGTTGAATCAAGGTGGGCCGGATATATCATCGCTATCAATCTTATGAGAAATCCAACAACTACAATAGATAATGGTGTGCATTTATGGAAAATTAGTCTTGTCGCACACTTGATCCACCCGGCACCGTCTCGCCTCTCGCCTCGCCCTTCGCTGTCAACCAGTTGTCAAAATAATGCGAGGCGATGCCGTTACGGAGACGATTAGTGTGTGTTGCAGGATGGAGTTTCATACAAAGAATACTGAACGAGTTGAGACGGGGCGCTTATCCCGTGCCGGGGCGATACATCTGCGACAATCTTTAGCCTATACCAAGCAGAGGGTGGTTCATCATGATCATCAGCCTCTATCAAATCAGCCTACTGTTGGGCGTAGGCCACTCCCAAGGCGCGCCACTCAACCCGATTCTATCTTTTTTAAAAAGGAACCCTTATAGGATCACTTTGTTGTCTGTATGTCTGTCGAGACCTTTTTCTCAGAAACAGGTGGACGTATCAAGTTGAAAATTACACCAAATACTCAGGTCTGCAACCTCATACACCCGTGAAAAAATCAACCTGCGTCAACGCAATCAAAAGATATGGCCGTTTATGTTGAATTTTGGCGCATATTTGTATGAAAACGCAAGAAACTCAAAACCTATGGGGTACTTCCCGTTGACCTAGAATCATGAAATCCGAAAACTGAAATTACATAGTTACATCTATAAAAAATATTTTTTCTTATTACAAACTTATATTTACTGTTACCAAATAGTCTGGGAGTATGTCGATGTATGGTCATATTATTTTGCGAACGGTCAAGATAAGTTGGTCCTTAAATCGAGTTTATCTTTTCGTTAGAGCAAAATTACGAGGATAAGTTGCGTTGCACGGAACCCTCGGTGCGCGAGTCCGACAGCCGACTCGCACTTGGCAGGTTTTTTTTCATCCAGTCACCTTTGTTACCGATTGATGAAAATAAATAGTTAACATTATAAAATGCAGCCCAGACGGCGGGGTCTAGTCACAACTTAAAGGATCTATTTCACTGCAGACGCTAGTTGGTAGCAGCCTGGTTCAGACATCTGTGGGTATGGCAGTGCAGCAACAGTTGGGCCACAGCACGCCTATGCAGACGGTACGTAGCGCAAGCGGGTGTTGCGATGTGACAACCGCCTAAGACATAATAGGGATGTTGACAGTAACAAAAGTAAAATATATTATTGTTGCCAAGTGATAGCTATCATATATCATAATAACCCTTATATCATGTTCGTTTGTCATTAATCTTGTTAAAACCACTTTTATACACGTGATGCGAATCGGCTGATTGATTGAGCGCATTACGTCACATGCTACGCAACTGCGTATCATTTCGCGGCTATCTTGTTTTCATATATTTGTGACGTCACAAGCTGTCGCGTGACATTTTGGTCGTTTTGGCGCGTCATTAGAAACGGGTTAATAAAAGCACGATTTTTGAAGTTTTAGTTGCATATAAATAATAATAATCAATATTAGGTACCTACAAATGTATAAATTTAGTCACATTCCCAAAAACTGTCAACATTCCTATTAATTATTGTTTTCAAGCCAATAACGCCAAATGAAATAACAGCAACCTTGTTAAAATGCTTGTGCTGCTTTTGGAGTGATTTGATTAAAAACGAGTGTGGTGTGTGCAATTTGCTATGTAACTTGTGAATGGATGCGAGTGTGTGTGTGCATTTAAGGTACCAGGTGTAACATAAAGAGTATGGTAATCCGAAAGAAGGGTGTTGAGTAGCTACTAAACAACGTATGACTGATTTTTCAAAGAAGAAGGAAAAACTAGTTCCGTATTCTATAGTTATATACTCATCTGTTTATGAGACGTCGTGTTTTCATTTATTGCAAAGTATTAGTCTAAAGTTTGAACTATGGAGCCATCCATTCGGCTTACTACGTAGCATTTACGTTACACCATATGTATATGTTACGGTAAATATCTGACAGAAATCGATGTGTTTGTCTACTTCGCTTCACCCACATTTTACAAAATAAATGCGCAGTTTTACGGCTAACTTAAACACACAAAGATAGTTTATATAAGTAATGTCGCGTTGGGTCTACATTTCGCGAAAACAGCGCGAATCAAATTCGGTTGTGGACACCAAAAAAACGAGGGCAGACATTTACCGTAATTAGATCTAGCTAATAGTGACATTGTTACTAAGTTTCGGTTGTGTATAACTTGTACTATAACGGCGCTAAGTCCGGGTATCGTTGGCAGACGGGGCTGACGCTTGAGGGTGCTTCGCTGCTGTCTGCGCCCATTGTACAGGTCTCGCCAGCGATATTGCATCATGAGGTAGCTGGTAGGCCCTTGCAGTATCTGGGCCCGTATTCTCATTTCTGCACGCGACTATTATCACAGATTAGTATAATTCAAGCTATTTTCATGGTCCTGACGACGGATCTCGCGTGCTTGTGGTTTATCGGTGTATTTTTAACAATCGATGTCCAATGTTTAGAATAAGAAAGAATGCAGCCGCCATCCTTGTTTAGTTAAAGCCCTGTGCAATTTCCTTAGCGCAATGTTACTTGCAATGCAAGATGCAACCTTCATGCAAAGTCCTGCGCCTTATTAGCTTGCTGCAATGCACAGCCTTTAAATAAATATAAAGTTATTCGTTAATCACCTTCAAATAAAAGCCCATTTGAAAAAGTTGTGAAGTTTTGGAAACTTGGGTGGTCTGTCAAATAAAACAGACAAAACATCCAATTTAATCAATGGAACCAATTTTTAAATACGTTCACATCTTTACTTGGAGGTGATACTTATAAAAATAATAGTTCACTGTTATAAAAATAACCGTTCGATGTTTTTGTATATTCCGAAAAGTTTATTTATTTATGACATTTATATTTGCACGTCTATATATACTATTCGTACCTTGATTGGTTTATTCGTCCAAAGTCCATACTTAAAATATAAACTGGCACCGGAAAGTTGTGACATGAACATAGTTTTTGAATAAGTAATTGTCATTATGCGCAAGTGTCATTTCACGTAGCTGAAATGTGTCATTATGCGTATATATTGTTTCGCGTAGCTAAAATGTGTCATTAATAGTCATGCTGCGGAGTAATAATAGGAATAACTTATTTTTACCCGGCTGCCGAAAGAATGAGTACAATGTTTTCGAGTGTATGTATGGTTTATTTGTGGCCTCCTGTATCCTATACAACTTGATGGTATTTTGATGCAAGATGTATCGTTCAATTCGTCTTGATCTCGGAACTGACATAATACGATGCCAAACTTGTTTTTAAAAGATTTCTATATTCATATAAAATAACAAAATAGACCTTAATTTTTTTTAATGCGAAGTGTTATCTATGTTCTTAATGGCGCATGATTTTAATTACCTAAGTTTATTGAATATGGATTAACTTAATTAATGAATGTTGTGTTTATTCAATATAATTTAAGGGATTGCTCAATTCGCTCATTCTTATTCAAAAGACATTGCCACATTTCAATGGAGCTTTGCCCCACCTACAAAACTACGTGACCATTTAAGCTGTACCTATGATTTTGTTGGGGACTTATTACAGGTTTCATATTGCATAATCATAATCAGTATCATTTTCTACTACTCTCGCAACTCCTATAGAAGAATAACAAAAACAATGAATAATTCGCTTCGATTACTTACTATTTTCTGAATTCTTAATTAAGCTGTTTTTTCGAATCGCAACTTGTACAAAACTTTATTTTAAACCAATAATTTTAATAAAAAACGGAGATACTTTTACATTTATTCGTTATCTTGTACAACTTGCGGTTGATGGTGGGGCAGAATCTGGCATTGTCATTTCTTTACATAATTAATAATATTGGTATTGGTTATAAAATAGTGTGCCTAGAAGTTCACTGTTAAAATATATGCTGTATGGATATTTCCATAAAATGAGGAGTTCAGTAAATCCTTAAAAGCATGTAATATTCGAGTGATTGTGCATGATTTAACGATGGTTTGTATGTTACCTAATGTGCTGTATGTCTCTGCGTGACTGACTATGGAATAAAAATATATATAAGGCAAGTGTTTTTTTTATATCCCAATCAACCTATTGATTTTGTAATGATCGAGCTTAGTCGCTGTTTTATAGTTTTATTCTAACCTTGAGAAGTGCATTGTGCAAACATTGTACAATCAGGGTCACTAACATATTATGTATTTTTATTGTGGTGTTACTTAAAGTAAATTGACGTTCATTGGTTCTCTTGTATAAATCTTCCGTAAAACAGAATCAAATGAGATAATTGTTATATAACTAAGAAGTTACAGAGCTTACAATCCATATAAGTATGAGAAATTTACAAGCTACGTAATTTTTTGATTATAAAATTTTCGCTTGCGGAAAATAAATGTGTTTTTTTTTCATAAATTAACAATGACTTGTAATATCCAATATCGATCAGGTTTTAGTTGCATGAGAAAACAAGGAATGATAATTGTCTTATGCCTGACCCCGTCAAATCTGACCTCCTGTTATTTGTACTAAAGGAAAACATAATGCATGGACGCTTTTCGTAAAAATAAGAATTGTGTTCAATGTACTTGTTATTAGGTTTGATTGTGTGATTACTGACTTGCGCTTAATATTACAGGTGTCGGCGAATAGTCTGGGCGCCCCGCAGCTCACGCTCCAGGCCACCCAAGGCACAGTGGGCCTCATCACGGGCCCGGTGCAGGGCACCGTGTTGCCCGTGCAGCCTCCCACCACGTTAGTCGCGCATGTCAAGACTGAAGATGACAAATCACATCAGATGCCACCGCCACCGGTAATTGCGAAATCAAATTTAAATAATCGACATAATCATCCCGCAAGTCCCGGGGTGGTTTTAAAGTCCCTAACCATGTGATATCGACTTCTATTGCTCGGCATTTTTCTGATTTCCTACAACTTATCTTCAACAACAAGGTTTCACAATTTTAACAATTTAAAGTAGCTTAATTTTTGTAAAGGACTAACTCCAATCGAGATTATTTAGTGCGGGATTTTTCTGTAAAACATTTAGTAACAAAATATGTGATGCCAGAAACAAAAGTTTTTTGTTTGTTTTTAGGGTTCCGTACCTCAAGAGGAAAAAAGCAACCCTTATAGACTCTACTAATAAAGGCAAATATAAGTCGGTCCTTAAGTCGAGTTTATCTTTTCGTTAGAGAAAAATTACGGGCAGTTGCACGGAACCCTCGGTGCGCGAGTCCGACAGCCGACTCGCACTTGACCGGTTTTTATATATAATATGTGATGATAAAATGTTAAAAGTAATATAAGCATGAAATAAGTGTAATGTAAATTAAATTATACTGAATAAATATACTAAATAATGATTAGCAGAATTGAGTGTGTGAGTTAACTAGTGCGTTTTCATGTGTCAGGCTCCGGTGCAACAGATCGCACCCCAGCCGGCGGCGGCGCCCGAGGCGGCGGCGGAGCCCTCGTACAGCGTGGTGTCGCCCTCGCCGGCGCTCGCCGCACCCGCCGCCGCGGCCAACTCACTGGAGGCAGCCGTATCCACGAGCACAGAGACTATCGGTAACATATTTATTTATTTCAAGGAAGATTTACAGCTATAATAACTTTAGGTTACTTAATATACAACACTATGAGCCCGCGCGCACTATAATTACACTGAGTTGAAAAAAGTGGCATGTTGTTAAATGTGTCTGAATTCAATCAAATCTGCCACATAAAATGTACACGAATATCAATAATATTGATAACAAGTCACGAACGGGTAAACTTAGCGTGGGACGCCCCCTGACCAGTTGGAGGGATGACCTTCGCAAGGTGGCGATCAGAGACTGGATGCAATAGGCCGAGAATCGAGTTGAGTGGGGTGCTTTGGGAGAGGCCTACGTCCAGCAGTGGACTGATATGGGCTGATGATGATGATGAAAGCAAGCACAATCCTTGTCCCCGAGCAATTGGAGAGTCCCCGCAGAATAGTCAGCCAGTGTAATATATGACAGTGTATGACTGCCTAGTGCTCGGGCTCCCATACACTGTCATATGTCTTATGTGGCACAATAGATTGAATTCAGGCATTTCACAACATGCCAATTTTTCAATTCAGTGTAATTCAAGTACAATAAAACGATTACGAGTATATAAAATGTATCTTAACGACCCGTTCAGCTTTCTGTGGCTTATAGTACTAATATGTGCCTGGGAAATAATAACTAAATTTTGTTGTTTGTTGTACGTTTATCAGTTATTCATACCGCACATGCCTGCAAGGCTTTACTAGTATTTTTATAAATGCATTTTATTTTACTTGTTTCTACTGATAAAATAGTTCAATGTTATCTGTTTGGCTCAGAACCGTCGCGAATGAGTCCCACCAAGCCTGAGGCAGTTCCGTCGCCGGCGCCGAGTGAGCCGGCGCCGGTGTCTGTCGCTCCGAGCGCGCAGTCGGCGCCGGCGCCCGTGCCGAGCAGCGCGCAGCAGACCACGCCGGTCGCGCCACAAGTAAGTAACATTTGATACACTATAATGATCACATGAGATATCGTTCGTGGTCATTGCCCAAGTAATACAAGGAGACTAATTATAACAAGCCAATCGTGAACTTATAAAGGGTCACCCAACATTCTGACGCCCTATATATGTCTGAACCGGAATAGTTACCTTGGTTATATCGTTAACTTGAATTTAACTCGGGGTTATCATTGGTGCAAGAGAAATTCGAGATTTGAACGGGGTTAAGTCGCTCTCGGGTTATCTTATATCGCAAGTGTGTCTAAAATAAGCATATTTCGTAGGTATTTCACTAAAGCCGCTACAATGCCGCGTCACTAACATATCTGTTTACCTGACGAAATGTTGTATGTATGTCGATGTATATGATGAATTTGTTAATTATGTTTTATAATGTCTTGACATCTGGTTCTTCCGACACAATGTATATTGTTTTATGGAATAAATCCACTGAAACAGGTGGTGACTACGGTTGCGTCCTCGACGACGTCTTCTGCGACCATGACGTCGTCCATAACTGCGCCGGTGACGACGGGCGCCACCTCGGCGCTATTCAAGAGCACGCAATGTACGCCAAGACACATGAGTCAGACTGCGTCACACGGTAAGCATTTGTTTAAATTATGTTATCCCACTGCTGGGCAAACGTGTGTAGACTAGTTCACACAAGGCTAGTTCTCAATAAGGTCTAATAATCATAAAAAATACACAAGCAAATATACTTGTCCTAAAATATACATCGCAGAGTCGGGATGAATGACAGAAAAGACCTTTGCACATCAGTGCGATAAATGAAATTGAGTGACGATCTTCGATCAAAATCCTAGCTTGTCCCAAGGAGAAAACAATACGTTATTTTATTTCGTTCATTCATCAACACATAATTTAAACTTCCAATTTTGTTTACAGATAAAGGTTTACCTAAAGCGATGGTGAAACCCAACATATTGACCCACGTCATCGAAGGCTATGTTATACAGGAAGCTGGAGAACCTTTTGCTGTAAGTTAATTTAGTTAAATACAAAAACAGTACTCCAATATTTGCGGTATCACCGTTGCGTAAAACCGTCAATTACATTTTACGTTTTAGCTAAAATAAATATTTCTCCTTTGATTTGTTAGGTGAACCGGCCGCTTCGCGATTGGTTGGATAAAGAAGACAAAGAGAACAAGCTCCCTTCAGCGGATGAGCCACCGCGTGAGTAACATAATACCTATACTCGTACCTACAGGGAATGCGGAGAATATTTATTTTACCCGACTGTCGCAAGAAGGGTAATGCTTTTCGAGTGTACACATGTTGATTGCTTTGTGGCATCTTGTAGCCTAAACGGAATTTGGTACATGAGGTCTGATTAGATTAGCCCCGTTCAAAACTCTGACAACGGATTCTTTTTTGTAAGAAAAGCATACATATTTGGGTTTTATAATAAAGGTCCAAACATACTGTTACAAAAAGCCACGCGTTGCGACGCGTATTTAATATATCAAATCGTTACATTTTCTATGGCCAGAATCACACTATGAACACCCGATGCCGATGAATATGTAACGGTGGCGTATTAACAGTAGGTATGTTTAGGACTTAATTCGAGTTATTATTTTCTACAGGCAAAAGGCAAATGATGGACAGTAGTTCGATCTTGCCTCGAATCAGCTCTAGTAACGAGAGCAACAGCGAGGCCGATGGCCTGAGCGCTATACTGAAGGCAGAGGCGATGTCGGTGGAGGCGGCCGACGCGCCCGCCGCGGACGGCGACACGCCCGCCAAGATACCCAACGCGAACAAGTGGACGGTGAGTAGCCACTGACGGAGCTGGCAAACACTGTAAGGTGTTTGACAGGCGTCTGACAGAACCAGGTTACACCGCTGTCCCATGCCTGGTTGCAGCAGTGACTCAGTTATCTACAGCACATCAATGATAGCACTTGTAGTACAAGTCCAAGATTGCGTTAAAAATGAATTTTTAATGGATTAACATATGCTTCGTTAGCAAATGTCAATTCCATGTATTTTTCTGTATATTCTACTAGCATTAACGAGGGCTAGGGGCTGTATTATTATTGTGAATGCATAGTGTGTGTCGCCGGTTCCGCATGAAGGATCTAGTTTAGTTTGTAACTATCTAGTTATTAAGTTATTTAATTTAAATTATTTTAAAAGATGTGCTGCTGAAGGTTTTTAGCCACTTTTTCTCTTCAGTGATTGATTTTTTTTTGATTTATAAAAGTCTTTATTTGTCATAAAATTAACAATTACAATAACTAGTGTAAATTATAATAATCCTAGCATGTAATATCCTAATGACAAATTGTTTATTTCTAAGAGAAGTTTCCTATTTTTAAACTTATGGCTATGATTATACATACTTATACGAATTGGTGTAGGTAGATTACTTAACAGAGTTACTTATTTTTATGCTAACTTAGTTAGTTGGCATTTAGTTCCAGGAAATATTTAAACATGGTTACCTAATTTACATAAAACATAATATAAGCACAAGAAAATAACATTGACTTAATAAATTGTACTAAATACCTACATGGATGGCATTCAATATTTGCGACGGAACGCATCATGTTTTATAATAATTAGGTATGAAAACTACTGCATGCCGAGTGACACGGAATAGGCAGGCGAGACAATGATGACTGACCAAACCAGTTCTCAGTTATCACTGAGAAGGTAGTGATGCGGTAAGCGGTATCTGTTGTATTTATCGATATATGGTAAATCAGATGATCGTGATGTTCCGATCGACGAAATAAGTTTATTAGCGTGGTTTAAGTTTTTATGCAAGTAAAAATTTTTTGTGACTTTAATAATAAAATTAAATAATCTGGGTAGGTTTATTTTGTCATGAAATTTGAAAAGGTTGGTGCGAAATTCTAAATTGTATGCTATTTTTAGAGCTTTATTCTGTATAACTTGCAACATGTTCATGTTGGTTTTACAAGTAGCATTCCATACCGGACAAGCGTAGGTAATGCATGGCCTGACGAAAGTAGTATAAATATCTAGTTTAGTTTTACTTGTCAGGTTAGATTTACGATTAAGGATGGGACTCAGAGCACACATTGCTCTAACTCCACTAAGGCGAATAGCCTTGATATGTTCGGACCAATTGAGCTTGGTGTCTAATTTTACACCCAAGTACTTAACCGACGGACTCCATGGGATTGGATGTCCATTGATTTTTAGTAATCTAGTGGGTGGACGGCGCTTTCTAGTGAATATTATAGCCTCAGTCTTGGATTCGTTCAGTTTGAGTTTCCATTTTTGGAAGTAAGTGAATAATAAATCGATTGACAATTGAAGGCGCCCTATCACCAAATCTAAATCATCAGATGACGTAAATGATGCTGTGTCATCAGCAAAGCAGGCCAGATGTGTTCTCGACTGTACAGGAATATCGTTTAGGTACATTAAGAAGAGGTAAGGCCCGAGAATAGAGCCCTGTGGGACGCCTGCAGGTATAGAACGTAGGGTTGAGGTGGTAGATTCTATATGCACTCGAAAGAATCTGTTACTTAGATAGGAGTCAATGAGTTTCACCAGATGCAGAGGTACATCACTTAGGATCAGTTTGTGTATTAATCCAGAATGCCAAACGGAATCGAAGGCTTTTTCGATATCCAAAAGGAATAAGCCGGTCGATTGTCCCAAGTTTAGGTTATGCGCCACATGTTGAGCCACGCGAGCCAATTGTTGGGTTGTCGAGTGGGAGGTCCTAAAGCCAAACTGCTCATTGATAATTTTATTGTTTGTGACTTTGAGTAGGCGAGAGTATATTAGTTTCTCAAAAAGTTTACCAAGGGTAGGCAAGAGGCTTATGGGTCTGTAACTAGTGGGGATACTTTCGTCTTTACCAGGTTTTTTAATAGGTATTACTTTGGCAAGTTTTAGAATGGAGGGAAAGTAACATTTATAAAGACATGAATTGAAGATTTTAGTCAGGAGAACTATGGCTTTTTGCGGTAAATTTTTTATTAGGCAATTGTTTAAATCATAAGGTCCTGGGGCTTTTCGCAATTTTAATTTGTGGATGTACGTCGTAATTTCTCTTGGGTAGATCGGTTTGTGTAGCTGGTCTGGGGAGTAGTTATTCACAGCCGACACAGATGTAGCCACTGGTGCATCAGCATCAGCGCTACACCAGTCGGACGTCAGTTTCATGTTATTATAAAAAGCAGTGGCTAACTCATCACACTGATCTTGGGTGCTTGCAGTGAGTGAACCATTAAAACATTTTAGAGGGGGCATGGAGTGAGCTGTACTTCTCATTCCTTTCACAATTTTCCAAAGATCGGATCGGGGGTTCTCAGCCTTTTTGAGTTTATGGGACCAGATTTTGTCGTTGTGTTTTTTAATTTCCAGGTTTATGAGGTGCTGATAGTTATTTATTAGATTACGTAATTTTTGCGTCTGGGGATACTAGTTTCCTTTGAATCTATCCTGCGCAGGCGGTTTTTGTGTTTTATAAGTTTGGTTATTCTACGGGGCAGTGCATATGGAGTATTGTTGAGAGTTACCAGAGGAATGTGTACATTTCTAGCTTGGGTCATGGAATTAATAAGATCACTAAGCGACGATTCTATCTCAGATTTGGTTTTGATAACTGTTGATGACAGTTTGATGCTATTATTAAGGGACGCACGGTAACCTTGCCAGTTAGCTCTAGAGTAGTCAAAGCGCCGGATGATTTTACGCCTAAAATGGATCGGAATAGTGAAAGTTTCTCTTCAGTGTTGACACCCTTTCGTTGCAAAGTAGTGTAAAGGTAAATTCAAAAAAATCCTTCTTGCAAAAATGTACACAACGTGCTTATTTGCAATAAATAGATTTGAACCATTTGTTCCCTTACAGGTTGCGGAGGTGTGCGACTTCATCCGCAGCATCCCCGGGTGCGCGGGCTACGCGGACGAGTTCCTCATGCAGGAGGTGGACGGCGAGGCGCTGCTGCTCATCCGGCCCGAGCACCTCGTCATGGCGCTGTCCATGAAGCTCGGGCCAGCGCTCAAGATCGTCGCGTGCATCGACTCGCTGCGCCCGGACAGCGAGCACGCGGCGCACGACCACGACTGAGGTAGGCAAATAATGACCCGTTCTTTTTTTTAAACTAGATGTCAACACGAGTATGAAGCAAAAACGTCAGAGTGAGATAGTGTAGCCCTTCTCGGTTTCCCAATGTTTACTGGACATTTTTTGACCTACACCGGTCAAATAATACGCGGCGCATGACATGAGGTAGGCAAAGAAAGAGCCGTATTCTTTTAGAATTCATCTTTAAAACTAGATGGCAGCACGAGTATGAAACAAAAACGTCAAAGTGAAATAGAGTGACCCTTCTCAGTTTCCCAATGTTTAGGGGACATTATTTGACCGGAGTAGTACACAATAAGTTATAAAATGTACTAAACGTATTTGTAATGTGAATTCAAAGACATTTTGGCCGATAGTATTCGGCCATGCCATAATAAATTTAAAAAAATCAATGACATTTCTTTCGGCAAAATAATTTGGCGTAAGCTATCTAACTCCATCTATTAACTCTATTGTACTCAAAAGCATGAGACATTTGAGATTTTTTACTGCATCAATCAACTCGCATAGATATGCTGAAGAGAAATCTGAAATCAGTTTTTCGATATCTCAATTAATCCCCGAAGATATTAAGTGGTAAAGTCGAGTGGTGGGGGATGCTTCGTTCCTTTTTAGCACAACGGTAGCATAATAGTATATGTCAGTCTGTCACGTCACGTCACTGTCACGCACGGCATCTCGTGACATCATATTTTAAACGTTTTGAAAATGGTAACGTACGCGTACTTTCTTGGTTCATTATTTGTCATTTCATAAATACGGTTTGACTAGAGTGTCAATTAGTTGCATTTTTTTCTTAGGCTTCTAATACCTATCTCTTTCACTTGCCTCATTCTATAGAATGTTGTTTCCTTAACTAATTTTCATTTTCGTTGTTTTCAGATTTACTGTAGTGCCTAAAGAGGCAGGAACGAGAAAACAAGATAAGTAACAAGTGTTCATTACAGTAAGAAATAACATTATTAAGAATTGTGTATATGGAGTGTAGATAAGTATACAGACTTTTCAAGGGTGTTGATATATTGTATAGACTTTTCGACATCTCATACAAGATTTTTTTAAATCTTAGTATGACATTTCCTAAAGTCTAACCTAGAATACAAATAACTCCTTTTAGGTTAAAAGTCCAATTAATATTGGCCAAGTAATCTTACGACTAAAGTAAGTTAGTATTAGATAACACTCGAGTTGGAGTGAAGATTGCGAATCGAAAGGAGCCACTCCGCAAGGTCTCGTTCCGTCACAGTGTCTGTCTAAGCACGCTGCACTGTAATCATGCAAGCAGTTGCTATATACATTAATATTACATATAAATACACCTCTAAAACCAGTCGAACTAACGTATTCATTGCGCACTAATATACGACGTACATAAATATTCCGCGAAAGTGCTTTCCCGTTCTCAAAACAATTTACTGTCAAAACGCGAATCTGTAAAAACGAATGCGAAACACGATTGACATTTAGGTTTTATTTAGTAAGAATCACAGCATCACCAGTGTTGTAAGTTCACATACCTTGCAATGTTTTCAACTACTATTTCAAATATTTGTTACAAATATTTCCACCATTGTTAACGAACTTAAAACCTTTCGCTTATTCTTGATAATATGCACTGACACGAACATGTGTCGAGGATATGTGAAATGGCATAGGGGAATACATCGCAAGAACATTTCCTTTTTTGCTTTATGACTATTCCTCCCTTTATTGATTTATGTAAATCACACGCAACACGCATGCGCCGGCCTTGTTATATACAAATTCTAGACCACTTGACTCTTGAATTTACAGGTATTTTCAATTTATAACGAAGTCCCTCTGTGAATATAATCGTCAGTTGTGTTTTTTTATTACATTTATTCGTTTCAATTGCTATTTTTTTTAACTTACATTAAAAACATTCGCCTAATGTGATGGACATAGGACAAATGTCGAAAGTTCCGCCTATTTAGAGTTAAGTACCTCACCTTGGCTTACATATATATATATATATATATATATATATATATATATATATATATATATATATATATATATATATATATATCATTTCTACTTGTGTTGAGGCCATCATATTTATGTCAATGTGTACCGCTAATATCGCTAAATCAACTGACATTTCGTTCAGCCAATTCGTTTTTTCTTTCCAATCATTTATTTTCTCGATGACAGA
Source organism: Tachystola acroxantha (assembly GCA_963506565.1). Taxonomy (NCBI): domain Eukaryota; kingdom Metazoa; phylum Arthropoda; class Insecta; order Lepidoptera; family Oecophoridae; genus Tachystola; species Tachystola acroxantha. The sequence goes on along the minus strand of OY735870.1, from coordinate 14,259,644 downwards.
TCTAGTTTGAAAGTTATAGTGTTGTAACCAAATAAGTGATCAGTAGGTACAGTCGACAGCAGATCAATGGTAACACTTGCAGTACGATTTCAAGTCTTACGACGCAAATAATAAGAACTGTCAAAAGTAAAAAGTGATACCATTGATCTGCTGTCGACTGTACGATATCGATGTAACTAAAAAACTACTGGACAATTTTCAAAAAATCTTTCACTATTAGAATGCTACATTATCTCATATAATAACATAGGCTACTTATTATCTCTGGAAAAAAATTACAACGCGTACAAAGTCGTTCCCGCGACTCTAGTTCAATATAAATACCGATACAATTTCGCTATTGCAATAATATCACTATTTTGATAGCCATATAATGTAATTTTATTAAAATGTGTGTTATTTATCGTACTTTAAAAAAAACTACTCCATATATGGAGTCAATTTGTTTTAGATGAATATTATATGGGATCAAGGAACAAAATCAGGCAGTCGTCATATTTTTTTATACCTCGCAATTAAAAGTTAACTTTTGCGTAACATTACGCAGTTACATTCTAAGGGAGCTGACATCGAGAAAATAAATGATTGGAAAGGGTATAGTCAGTACTCAGTATGCCTTTGTCATTCGAGGGTGCTACTGCAAATGTTTAAAGTTTTAATATCCGACATATGATTTTTTACTTTTAAGAAACGTACTTATTACGAGTAAATATGTATATTTTTTCTAACTTTACGCTGCAAGGTTTTAACTAAATATCTTCTATTTTAATTATAATATAAATCTAGATTATCTGCTGTGACGGCGGTCGTTGTAGTCGATAGAAAATGCACGCTAGAATCTGTGACATCAAGGACTCATACAAATATTAAAGTGCTCAATTTTAGAACCCAGGCCTATTAAAATGTAGTGTAAATGAGAGCAGATATTAGACAATGCTGGTGATTAACTTATACACTGACATGTAGTTTTTAATGATTAATTTAGTATTTCCATTATTTTGTGTATACGTGTAGGATCGTAAGTGTTTTAACATTAATCCCTTAATTAATTTGTATATAACAATATTCTAAGGATGCTTTTAACTATCGTAGATTTATTTTCATATGACATGTGTCACATTTATTTTATGAATTCGCAACTGATATTATTATTGTTAATAGTTTAGTGTAGCCAGTGCAATCCGTTTTCAAAAGTGGTAATTCTGACGAATATTGTCATCTTTAAACTATATGGTGAGAAGAAAATTGTAAACCGTTTGAATATACAGAATCCTAAACAAATATTTAAAAAGTATGGTGCTACTTAGTTCAGTTACTTGGAATGCTTATTATCATTTTAACGACATTTATTTGTATTATATTGTCTATAACAATTTTAAACGATAAGTATCATTAATTACTGCAATCAGTAAAATTAACCTTAACAGGATGGATAAGGAGTTGTTACGGTCGTGTAGTGGAATTTTTATACATTAGCGGTTAATATGATACATGCCGATCTTTGTAAATAGTAGGGTATCCTTTTTATTACATAAGCACTTTTTACACGCATGTTATGTACATAGTAAAGTTATTAGATACCAAAAACAGGTCAGTAAAATATCATGCCGAAGGTTTTGGGACTTTCAAACATTGTATTTAAGTACGTTCATATATTGAGAGTATTTTTAAGATGGTAACTAAGTATAACTGTAATTCTTTAGGTTGATGTTTGATGGTTACGATTTGTTGTTATTTGTACGAGTAATATTCTACTAAGCTTACGCGTAGTAGTGGCATTAATGTGCGTGAAGCAGGGTGCAACGAATTAGAATTACTCTGACGACCAGAATACGTACCCAGTGGTGTCATTCTGATCGTCAGGTGATATTTTGTTACATCTTCTTCTTTTAACTTATAGATGATTTTACTCGGTTTTTGTAAATTATTGTATAGAGTCAGAAATATTGTAACCTCTGAACTCTTCAGCCTAACCTGAATCACAGATTTTGTTTAAAAACAACGAAATGCGAAAATTTCGTAATTTCGTAGATAATCAAGTTTTAACATGTCATAATCAAGTTTTTTAAACATGTCAATGAAATTATACACGTAGGTCGCTGGCAGAAAATTGAATCACATAATTTATATATTGGTATAATGAAATTGTTTCATAAGAAGCTAGCAGAGAATTTGTAATTGTAATTTTTGTATACGTCTCAAAAAGACTAGACCACTGCCTTCAGTTTTAAGTATAAAATATAAAAATAATTACCTATAATTATAGGATATATATGTCTCTAAATATTTTAAAAGTAAACTAGCACTGCCGGAATCAATTGACAATAGCTTATATTTCGCTATGCCCAATTGTTCAGGGCACAGATACTCGAATTATGAAATTTGGTAACCATTTATATACCTACGTTACTGCATAAAGACAGTGCCCTTGTCCAACACTGCTCAACTAATTGTTCACGAACGATATTAGGAAAATAAAATGAATGAGACTGATATAATTTTTATTATTTTCAATATTCATCTAATAATAATTTAGTACATAATTGTATCAAGTATACTTACAGGAAAACACTATCACTGCAGTCGTTGCACACAATAAGATATAATAACATTATTAATGTAAAAATAATAGTATTAAATTATAAAACTGATAATTATTACAAACAAAAACCCGACTGCATTTTTGGCATAAAAATAAATTGTAGTCAGTACCCATCAAGACGAATCGATATCTCATACACCAAAAACACTACCTCGTCCTTACGACAGTCGGGTGCAACCCTTCTAACTAAAATACATGACTTTGCTCCATTTACAAGAAATAGTAAAGAATGGATATGTCTTTCCAATGATAAGGGCGCGGCCGCACGAATGATAGTTCAGAAAAATTAGGTCGCAATTTACTCAATTAAAAGTTGAGTTGGCTGCCGTGTGTGCATCTCCATATGGCGTTTAGGTTACCAACTAAACAGTTTATGGTAAATTATCATTAGTGCGGCCGTGCCCTTATATGTATCTACAATCTACATGGAATCAAATTATATCTTTACAACTATTTTCTATGGTGATGTCAGTCATGGTAGGTATGTGCCCAATTACCTTATTTATTATATTGTGCAAGATACACAGGCGGCATTCACGCGGCCTGCGGCCAGGTGCACCGCATCCCGCACCCTTCTCTCCCGTACTTAACGTCCAGTAGGTAGCGATTTGCGGCCTAGGCCGCAGATCACTACCGAAAACTAGCAGAAAAGTATACGATTCAACTAGCCGCAGGCTGCGTGTAGGTCGCCTGTGTATGTGTAAAGTCTTATCTCTATGAATTTGTAGCCTACATAAATATATTTTTTTAATATTACTTGTAGTTCGAGAATAAAGAGTCTGCGTTCTCTTCGTATCGATAAGGCGATCGGTTCATTTCGTAGGTTTCTTTTACTTCTTCTGGGCGAAGTCCTTTTGATTTCTCCGAAACTTGCTTCAATTTAGAATTTTCTAGCTACAATTTTCTGAAACAACATTATCTTTTCATTCTTAGGCAAATATTTGTCATTATTGTAAAGAAAAAGACAGAAATTGGTATAAGTAATATAATGATTTCGTCCCTTATTTATATATAACGAGATGCCTTTGTTTTTATAACGACTCCAGTGCAGAGTGTCGTACGCTAAATTTAATACATGAGGCGTCAAGTTCACTCATACATACGCAATGTAGCATTAATGGCTGGCAGTTGCGTGGTTTAAGACTAGATTTGCCAGCGAACACGGAATCATACCGACGACTTGCTTTTTTTTCTTAGTTCAAACTCGTGTATTCTCGAAGATGATCTCGAGCATACTTGTTTTATGGCAAGAAGGCTTCATTATATTTTACCCTAGACTGTTCAGACAGGTCGTGCGGCCTGCTCGCCGGCAGGGGTCGGATCATCATCTTCGTCTTGGTGAGCGGGAAGCTGGGTCCTTTGAACGATATCCAGTAAACCGACTGTCCCCGTTGGTTATCCGCGGACATGGAGTATTTTCCGTTCAAGTTGCTGAAAAACATAACAACACAGCCTTTCCTAAATAATAAATACACGAATTGGTCATTGTTTGGGTGATCGCAATTAGTACACGTCTATCTGTCTACATAGAGGTAGGCAGAGAGATGACACGCCATTTTTAAGAAATGGCATCGAACGAAACCAACACTAAGTATAAGTAAACGCCCGTACAGGAATATTATTATGATTGTTACCTTTTGTCGCACTCCTTGTACCACCACGCACCGCCATGCTCAGTGGCGCATGCGCCGTCGCTCCACTCGTCATTATCCGTATCCAGCGTCGAGAACTTCTGGCCGGCATGATAAGATAGGGAATCACCTAACAACAATACAAAAGTACCTTTTTTAAATGACAATAGAGGACGTAAGAATTAACTTTTGCTACCTATTCCGGTCTGCGATTTTCATACTAAAATGACATTTTATATGAAAATGGCTGATTGGAATTATGGCATAGAGTTTAGTAGTAACTCTTAAGCTGATAGTATTTTATTTACGTAATAGCAGTTTATGTTTACGTAATAGAACACTGACAGTGACCATTTTAAGTACCTGCTGTGCCATAATAAGTCCCTAGAGTGCTGATCCTAAAACCTTCATGTTCTGGCCCAACTGTGAACACAGAGAAACCAGCGTACGCCTCCTGGCCATGTTGGGTCTCCATCTCTATCCTCAGCTCATACAGTTTCTGGTTGGTGAGGTAGTTGAGCTTCTCCAAGCCGAGCCAGAACTCGCCTGCAAGGTTACCGAACCCGTGCTTGTAATCCGACCAATCCTTATAGAAGTCTTGCGAGCCATCGAAGCGGTTTTGGAAGACCTAGAAATTTGAAAATTAAATTGCTGTGTTATTCTTGTAGTAGATAACTCACATTCATTGCTGCGTATTATATGGCTTACAAACTTAAATGTGTAATTTAATTATTTATCTGCATTAAAAAATGCTATAACAGACATGCTAATTTTAGTACAAATAAGGCCGTGCTTCAGCCCCACCCAGTGTAGGCAGCGGTTAAATTTTTACCTCCTGTACGATCTTGGTATGGGTGTTATTTGGCTTTCAAATTTATTGATAAACAACAAAATAACCTTATGTACATACATAAATATTAACCGTTATGTACTAACGTTAGAGCAAAATCTTAATCGTACTTGTAATAAATGAATGATATAAAAATCTGGGAAAAAGATTTAACTAGCAATGTGGTACGTGGCAGAAATGTCGTCGCTTAAGAGGTATTGAGCATATTTTGAATAGTGGGTATTCATTAGGTGAATTTAGGTGTCTCACTGTCCATCCCCCGCCTGCTGTGGTGAGGTCGCAAAGCACGTAGAACGGCTCCATGTCGTCGGGTTTGATCTTGTAAATACCGGAAACGTTAAAACCTTGCATCTGGATCTCTTGGCAATCAGACGGGTAGCGTTCTGACCGATCCACTCGCCCTTGTCTTAAAAGGAGGTAACATTATGTCAAATTAATAATCACAGTTAAGCCTTTTGGGCTAGGCTATCTCTCATCTAATTTGTAATCAATCACTCTATAAAGTAAAAGATAGATATAGGTATGTATGGCCTTATAATTGATTACCTTCAAAAAGTTAACGTGTAAAAAGACTTTGCCACATTTCAATGGAGCTTTGCCCCACCTACAAAACTACATGACCATTTAAACTGTACCTATCATTTTGTTGCGGACTGTAATAACAGGTCTCATATTGCAAAATCATAATCAGTATCATTTTCTACTACTCTCGCAACTCTTATAGAAGAATAGCAAAAACAATGAATAAATCGCTTCGATTTCTTACTATTTTCTGAATTCTTAATTAAGCTGTTTTTTTCGAATCGCAACTTGTACAAACTTTATTTTAAACCAATAATTTTAATAAAAAACGGAGATATTTTTACATTTATTCGTTATCTTGTACAACTTGCGGTTGATGGTGGGGCAGAATCTGGCATTGTCATTTAAACTCAGGTAATCAGGAGGTTAAATATCAGTACCTACCTAGTATAATTTCTAGAGGATTAAGAAACTACTTTCTTGGCTGACCATATTTCAGGATACTAACTTGCAGTCACATTTCCTTATCTTCTGGTCATGAAGGGTCTTCCTGAACTCGTTGACCAAATTCACGGCATCTACTGCATTTCCCAGGTCGCTTCTGTCGGAATTTCATGGACGTTAATATTGTAAGCATGTAATTATGGTAAGGTATGGTAATTTTAACCGTTTTCATTTAAGATATTACGACCAGTTTACTTACTTTTGGGAAGTCCTAGAGAACTGTCGGCTCTTGACCTCGGAAATGATGGAGACGATTGATTCTACGCCAACCAATACGTTCTTGAGCTGTGTCTCCAGTGACGTCAATCGCGTGTCTACGGCGGGATCCGCGTGGAATTCTGTACCCTCCACTGTCATGCAAGTAGGAATTTTAAAATGCACCGACTGGACGCGTTACCACAAAATTTAAAGAGATTTTAGTGATATGAAACTTGAATCAGCGGAAGAACCTAAGTAGGTACGAGTACATACTCGTAAATATTGAGATTTAAATAAAAAAATCTAACACTTGTATTGTGGTTGGTAAATAGACTGATTTGTGACTTTATTAAGTACATACTTACTTGTTTTAAATGTGAAGTTTCAGATTTTATTATTTAGCTCCACATACCCGGATAGTGCGCAAGGGTGGATTCACCCTTGGGTATCTTGATATCAAATATGCTTACTTCATTTTATGATTAGACTTGAATCGAAGATTTAGAACAGTAAAATCTCTCACTCAGCACACTATGGTCCGTTAGTATTTATTAAGTACAAAATATTACATCGTAGGGTCCATTAGCTAGTTATGATATTTTTTGCGTAAGGGCTAGCGCACAACAGAACGGCGCCGGTCACCGGTCAACGGCGCCGTCCGCCGTCTACCGACGCCGGCCACCGGTGGCCACGCGTCGTTCACGTCACAAGTAAGTATGTACTTATAAAGTCACAAATCAGTCTATTTACCAACCACAATACAAGTGTTAGATTTTTTTATTTAAATCTCAATATTTACGAGTATGTACTCGTACCTACTTATGTTCTTCCGCTGATTCAAGTTTCATATCACTGAAATCTCTTTAAATTTTGTATGAATTTATTAAGTACAAAATATTACATCGTAGGGTCCATTAGCTAGTTATGATATTTTTTGCGTAAGGGCTAGCGCACAACAGAACGGCGCCGTGAACGACGCCGTGGACGGCGGACGGTGTCGGCCACCGGTGGCCGGCGTCGGTAGACGGCTGACGGCGCCGTTGACCGGTGACCGGCGCCGCCCACTGGTGATCGGCGTCGGTCACGGCGCCGGCCACCGATGAACGGCGCCGTTGGACGGCGCTGTTGGACGGTGGATGGCGCCGTCCACCGGCGCCGCGCACCGTCCACCGGCGCCGGCCACGGCACCGTCCGCCGTTCACCGGCGCCGTTCGCCGTCGACCGGCGCCGGTGGACGCCACGGCACGGCGCCGTGACGTTGTGCGCCGGCCCTCAGTCGGTTTTAATTAATTGACCATTAATTAAATCACTGCTACACAACAACACAATATTACAATTTAAATAAGTAATCACAACAAATACACTTATTAATGAATACAACGGTAATTAAGTATGTGTTACACGTCAACAAAGTCTACAAAAGCTGGGTTACAGGTTACCGACGACTAGCAGCTAGGTATCATACAGTGATTCGTTACCGGCACTGTTCGTTCTAGGATTATTTTCAATCATAAACTTGATATGATATATATCATTCTTCAGAGTTTGTAATACACCTTCGAGCTTATTTGTATGATCGTTTTGAAGTCCCTTCGTGAGCTCTGTTAGATGTTTCATTATACTGTTAGTTTTTTCATGTACTTCTATGTCCAGTCGGTTTAATCTAAAATCAATACTGTCCACTTTCTTCAAATATTTTTCACTCGAAGTTATGGAATCCAACAGTTTCTCCACCACTCCCTCGTGGTCCGAAAGGCCCGCAGATTGGGTGACTCTGGTGATATTCTCTCGCTTTTTGGTGGCAAGCATTGCATCTGTTAACTCGTTCTCATATTCTTTCTTCCACAAGGATTTGTCTCCATAGTCGTTCTTCCGCTTCCCCCTTCCTTCCATGACGACTTCACATTTTATTGTGGATATGACTATAAGAGCGACCTGAAGCAGCTGCAGCCCTTGTACCATATTGGGGTGTGAACCGGTAGTGTGTTGTGGCGCGACTGGGGCACGGCATGCGTGTTTGTCAACCGCGATAAGTTTACAAACTGAGATGTGACTCAAATAAAATATAGCGGACACTTAAATGCCACGGCTATGATACCAACCAACCATGAATTATTCACACGGAATTTTCTCATGAATGTTTATACAGTCTCATATCTTTGTATACAAATCCGATATAACAAGAATGGTATTGTTACCTACAGCCGTTTGTAACTATATAATGTACATACATATTATTACATATAATACTAGAGGTACCCAGGTACATTCGCAGAGAAAGAAATATAACGCTACTTAAGTACTTACTTAGGTTAAAACAAAAACAAATAACCCGACGGCGATATGCAATGACTAAGGCGCGTATTCATAAACGTGATTTAAAGCTACGCCACCGTCCCCCGTAGACCCCCTTTCTATCTTAACTTTTTTTAATAAAGTGTGAAAGGGATAGCAACACGATTTAAGAGAAGTGAGCTTTAACTAGGTTTATGAATAACAGCATATAGATATAACCACTTTATGGTGATAGATTTAGATTTCTTTATTTCATTTTTACACAATAATATACGAGTAGGTAGTACATTATGTCAAATATAGTCATTTTTGTAAAAATGATGATGCTTTATGCTGATTTGTTTTAAAATGTATCCTATACGATAATTATAAGATCCTACAAGAGTCCCGTGATCATGACGAATTTAACGACACGGTACCTACCTCCAGTGGCGTAACAATAGGGTGGCATGACGGGCAAAATGCCACGGGCCCCGGGCCTGAGAGGGCCCCCAGAGGGCCATGATCAGAAGAAGGAACCTAAAATTGTATTATTTCAAAATTTAGTTAGTAAGCTAACTAAAAATGTATCGCGATTTGAACACATTCAGAAGCATAATTCATTTTGTTAAGTAAGTTTTATTTTGCTACACCCAAGATTGGGTAAAATTGTATCGGCACTTTATTAAATATATGTATAAAATCTCTGTATAATAACCTGCAATTGAAGGCAAATAAATGAAATGAAATGAAATAATAAAACTTCGCTCAGTTTTAGAAATCGCGTTTCCATGGAATGAATGTAATTGTTCCCAATTTCAGTATCTTGCAACCTGCAAATGACAATGCCAGATTCTGCCCCACCATCAACCGCAAGTTGTACAAGATAACGAATAATGCATAAATAATGCATAAAGTATCTCCGTTTTTTATTAAAATTATCGGTTTAAATTAAAGTTATGTACAAGTTGCGAGTCGAAAAAAACAGCTTTATTAAGAATTCAGAAAACAGTAAGAAATCGAAGCGAATTGTTTTTGTTATTCTTCTATAGGAGTTGCGAGAGTAGTAGAAAATGATACTAATTATGATTATGCAATATGAAACCTGTAATAAGTTCCCAACAAAATGATAGGTACCTACAGCTTAAATGGTCACGTAGTTTTGTAGGTGGGGCAAAGCTCCATTAAAATGTGGCAATGTCATTTGTTAAATTTAAATGACGCCAATTTATTAGAAAAGGGTTTAGAATTTATTGATATTTTTAGAACATTGTTTTTTTTTAATGAGGAAGGGCCCCATTCCATTAATTTGCCACGGGCCCCCGACAGTGTAGTTACGCCACTGCCTACCTCATAACACCTATTCATCGAATCCAAGACACTTAGGCAACAGAAGGTCACAAAGGAACAGACAAACATACATACACTCGAAAAAACATTCTTCTTCATCATCATCATCATCATCCGATCTAATAATGTGAAAATAACTATGCAATAATCACAGAACAGCTTTAAATGTTAGTAGGGTAGGGTAGTTTTTGTTTACAAAATAAGACATTTGATTTGGGCTTCGGTATACATTATTTGATGTCAAAATAGCAGTCGAGTTCATTTTTAGGGTTCAGTGCCTCAAAAGGAAAAAAAAGCGGCTAAGTGCGAGTCAGACTCGCGCACAGAGGTTTCCGTGCAAACATGTTTTACGAAACGGGTACTACAGCACAAGTAAAGGAAAAAATCCGAAAACTGTAAATGACAATGCCAGATTCTGCCCCACCATCAACCTCAAGTTGTACAAGATAACGAATAAATGTAAAAGTATCTCCGTTTTTTTATTAAAATTATTGGTTTAAAATAAAGTTTTGTACCTACAAGTTGCGATTCGAAAAAAAACAGCTTAATTAAGATTTCAGAAAAAAGTAAGAAATTGAAGCGAATTATTCATTGCTTTTGTTATTCTTCTATAGGAGTTGCGAGAATAGTAGAAAATGATACTAATTATGATTATGCAATATGAAACCTGTAATAAGTCCCCAACAAAATGATAGGTACAGCTTAAATCGTCACGTAGTTTTATAGGTGGGGCAAAGCTCCATTGAAATGTGGCAAAGTCTTTTGAATATACATCTCTACAAAAAAAAATTGTTATTAGAGACATATATTTGCAGATGACCTAATCAAGAGTAGGTATGTACGTCGATGTATGGACATAATATTTTAATAATGGCACAAATAAGTTGGTCTCTAAATCTAGTTTATCTTTTCGTTAGAGAAAAGCTGCGGGGTTAAAAAGCCTCGGTGTCCAACTCGTACTTGGCCGTTTTTTTTTGGTTCAATCTGTTTTTTATCCAATAATACTTCGTAAGTAATGAAAATCATTCAACTTACGCTGTTTGTTCAATAAAACAACCCTTTTGGACATAGCGATCTAACCGGCTCTATTAAAATTACATGTCTCACCGCGCATGGCCTGTCGCTGGTCGAGCCGCTCCCACACGGACTGCTTCAGCTTGTCCAGGTCGAGCTTGACTGCCCGCAGCGCGCCCGACAGCAGCTCGACCGGCGCCGCCTTCACCGTCCGCAGCATTTCGGTTATGTACTTCAATATACTGTTCGTCCTCTCACGGAACGTCGCGTCCAAGTGGTTAATTTTCTTTTCGACGGACTGAATCATCTTGAAGTATCGCTCGCTGGACATTAGCGTCTCCACAAACTTATCTACGACCACTTCGTCTTTCATAGTTCGTGGCGTGGTGGCCAAACGGTTGTTACCGATTTCTTTGTTCCTGCTAAAAAACGCAGCCTCGTCAGAATCGTCATTGCTTCTTTCATGGCTTATCAAGCGCTCGCTCACGACAATGCATTTCGCGAGTAATGAAAGGACGATCACGAATTCTCTTTGCCACATTTTGGTGGAGTCCTCTGTTCGGTCTCACAAAACGAGCCGCAATGACTACTCTCCAGAGCATATTGTTTAACTTGAAGCCAACTTATTTTAAAACAAGATCAGACTCCTTCCATTGTTGAAACGACCGAAGTAATAAATATCATCGTTACTTAGTAGGTATTCAACGCTGCAAAATTAAAAGCACTTATTTGTTATCGAATGGAAATTAGGAACAAATGAACAAGATTAAATTCAAGATCAAGAAAATGGACTAGCTTCAGCGTAATTGAAGGATAATACGTATACTAAGCTCGCTGACTAAGTGCTCCCGCACACGGGCCACCGGCCACAACCACTAAACGCCGCCACTGGCATATTTCCTGATATTTTCATACATTTTATATGGACTCGCCGCACACGGTTGGCGCCGGTGGCGGCCACACGCTACAAGCTTCTAGCTTCTCGTGGCGGCGTTTGTGGCTGTCGCGTGTGGCCCGTGTGCGGCGACACTAAGGGCCGGCATACAACGTCACGGCGCGGCGCCGTGCCGTCGCATGGCGTGGCGTATCACGGCGTCTGCTGGCCCCGTCTCCCGGTGCACGATGTCGGCCGGCGCCGGTCACAGCCGGACAACATTCGCCGTTCTGTTGTACGCTAGCCCTAAGGGCGGACGCACAACGCCACGGCGCGGCGTCCGCCGGCGGTGCACGTCAGCGCCCGTGTACCGCACCGCGCCTGGGGATTGGCGCCGTCCGCCGGCACGACGACGCTGTCCGCCTGTGAACGGCGCCGTCCGACATCGTGCACCGGTAGACGGCGCCGGCAGACGCCGTGACACACCGCGCCATGCGACGGCACGACGCCTCGCCGTAGCGTTGTACGTCGGCCCTAACTTAGATATAATAAATGACGGCATTTGGAGCGGGGCCACTGACTAAAATAAATTGTAATCGCATCACATGTGGATCGATACCAGTAGGTACTGTTGTTCGCGGCCCTTGTTGAATCGCGGGTCATTTCGTCTTATTACGCCGTGTTATGAAAATGTTAGACCCGCGTGTGAAATGTTCTCGGAAAATTTTTCATACTACGGCATTTCGAAACAGCCCGTGAACAAAAGTATTATAAGTAATGTGAATAGAACAATATAAAGTTCAATAGTATTACACCTACAAATATACGATTTATGTGTTTTAGTTTAGACCGTATAGATATCATCCGTACTTACGTAGGATTTTTTGTTTGGACTAATTAAATGATGCGGCGTATTACATTGCAGTGTGGGACGCCCCCCGACCAGATGGAGGGATGACCTTCGCAAAATGGCTGGCAGGGACTGGATGCAGAGGGCCGAGAGTAGGGTTGATTGGCGCGCTTTGGGAGAGGCCTACGTCCAGCAGTGGACTGATACGGGCTGATGATGATGATGATGATTACATTGCAGATGATTGTAGGACCTACTGTAATTTACTTAAGTACTAGTCGTTTTTGGAAACAATTTATTTTGATCTGTGATTATTCAATGGTTTCCATAAACATGAATAAATAGACATGTTAGACCTAGAACGGGTTTTGCGATAAAGGGTGCCTGAAATAATTCATTTATGTCTATTAAGTATCTATTAGTTTTGTGTAACTACGACTATAACAGTAGCTACACCTATTACCACTTTGTGTTATTATTACGCAGGTGGTACAGTCGACATCACATCATGTGTAACACTGTGGACTTTGTACCGTTTTTATTATCTGCGTCGTAAGACTTGAAATCGTACTGCAAGTGTTACCATTGATCTGCTGTCGACTGTACCTACAAAAGTCAGCCCGCTTTTATGTTTACTTATAGTTACATTTGTAGGTAGTAGGTACCTTTGTAGGTAGGTTACAAAAGTAACTTATAGTTATACTAATGTAGGGCATTTGTATTTTTTTTTTGCATACTTTAAATCTGGTACATGCAATTATTAGGTACACCGTGTGACAACAAGGAATTTATTCTACCGCTCGTTATGTTCTGCTTATAAGTACTTATGAATCTTATGATGAACTGGTCAATTACGTAAGGATATTGAATGGTTCGTTGTTTGTTTGAAGTATATTTTTAATAAAAACGTTGACATTGGAGGGTAATTGTAAGTTTGGGTTTTAGAAACTGGGAAGGGGGTAATAGTGTTCTGTGGGTTGGATACGTTTCTTATTGATTCGGAACTTAGGCTCACCTCATTCTCTGTCGACGACGAGTCCGTTCATTAACATTCGCTTCTTTCATCGTTATTTAAACCGGTGTTCGTGGCACGTGGTGAACTGGTGAGTTATCTATTTTATTTACAGTATTTTCTATAAAATTAAAATACAAAATAATTAAAATAGATATATAAATAGTAACAGATCTTGCCTTGTATAAGTAAGTAATTACACGTGGTAACTATCTAACTTACCTGCTTAAAAAATCAATTTATTTACTTCTCGAGGTTACAAGTACAGGTGTAACGGAATGGACATTGAAGTAGGATCAAACAACATATTATAAAATAAATATTTGAGACAGATAGGTCCTACCCTACTATCCTATTATACAGGGCGTCCCACGGCAATGCCACACGCCATCGGTTTTTTTCTTCTTCATATTATTAGGTACAGTCGACGACAGAGATAAGTATACAGGGGGCCTCAATAAGGTTGCGTTTTTCTCAAAAACTACTGGACCGATTTTAGTAATTGTTTTACAGTTACGTAGTTTTCACTTTTATCTATCAAACAGTGAAAGAATTTTTGCAATAGGTCAAGTAGTTTTTGAGATAATCTCAACCTTAAAAACTCTCCTGTACACCTTTCTCTGTGTTCCACCGTACTTAAAATTATCATAAAATAATAATAAAATTAATTGAATAAAGTACAATTTTTTTTTAAGTATTCGTTAATAACAATTCTATGGTATGGGACACCCTGTATATGTAGGTAGGTGCTTACTAGAACTTCTAGCAGGGACTTACGACTTACGTACCTATTTGTGATTTAATTTGTTTTCGTTGTGTGTTTTTTTCAGGTTGAACGCGTCATTTGTCTATAAAATAGGTACGAACATAAAGTTTGGAAATATGATTCCTTATCTAATAATGCCGATTTTACATCCTAACTTGACTCCCGGCTATCTAGTAGGACAGGCGCCAGGTACTGTAGTGGCTAACATGAATATAACTAATTCGCAACGAGGAACTGTATTATATTCTGGCCGATGTGTTTTAAGGCTTGTAAATGACATTAGTGATGAAACAGTTCGGCAAGTCGAGACTCTCTACCGTAGTTCATCAACTAGGGATCTGATTCACTCTGACGCTCATGTCCCAAATGCACGCACTGATGTAATAATTCAAAATGTCTTGGATCCTAAACATGTTTCTTCAAATAATGGTCACAATCAGACTGAAAGTCAAATGACTAGACAGCATAGTTATGACGAGGCAGCCAGTTCGATGTGTGAAGAATTACCTAACGACGTGGGCAGGTACCTAACAATTCAGTGTGGCCAGTCAAAGAACCATGACGCTTCATGTACTGATAATATTCAAACTGAAGATCAAATGAATAATCTATCAGAGTATAGTAATTATTACCTACCAGCTGATTCAACGGGTGAAGATTTACCTAGTGATGTGAGCAGTTATCTAATACATCAGGATATCCAGTCAAAGAACCGTGACTCATCAAGGAATGATAATATTCAGACTGAAGATCAAACACCCAATCTATCAGAGTATAGTAATTATTACCTAGCGGCTGATTCAATGGGTGAAGATTTACCTAGTGACGTGGGCAGTTATCTAATACATCAGGATATCCAGTCAAAGAACCGTGACTCATCAAGGAATGATAATATTCAGACTGAAGATCAAACACCCAATCTATCAGAGTATAGTAATTATTACGTAGCGGCTGATTCAATGGGTGAAGATTTACCTAGTGACGTGGGCAGTTATCTAATACATCAGGATATCCAGTCAAAGAACCGTGACTCTTCAAGGAATGATAATATTCAGACTGAAGATCAACCAACCAACCTATCAAAGTACAGTTCGTACCTGGCAACCGGTTCCACGTGTGTAGAATTACCGGACGGTGTGGGCAGTTATCTTACTATTCAGTGTGGTCAGCCAAGGGACTATGACTCTTCAAGTAATGATATTCAAGGTGAAGATCAAACTGCTAATCTATCCGAGTGTAGTTATTACCTGGCAGCAGGTTCGACGTCTGAGGGAATCCATTCAGAAGTCTATACATGTACGTGTGGTATTTGTTTATTGACTACCTTATTAAATTCTCCTCCATTACAAGGTGAATGACCCCAGTGAATCAACTATCATCCATTCCATCATTCAATGATGATCATCGAACAAGCATACAACTAGCAGAATATATTTATATAGGCCTATAAACGGATTTTAAGATTGTAGTTAGTTTAAGTTACTTATATCCACTTATATCTGTGTTACTTTGTTACTTATATATACTTTTCTATCAGTTAATAAACTGTACGTACGCACTTTGCTTTGTCACTGATTTTAGAAAAATCAGTTTTATTTTTCCTTCATAATCATCATCAGTCTATTTTTATGTCCCCACTGCTCGGGCACAGACCTTCCCTTACATGAGGGAGCTCGGGCCATGATCCACCACCAGGGCCCAGTGCGGATTGGCGGATTATATGCCATAATTTTTTTTACGACATGTAGATTTCATTACGATGTTTTCCTTCACCATTTTGAGAGCATTCGGTAAATGTACCTATAGGCTAGTCATTAAAGGTGTTGACCCTAGCAGTAACTCATCTATCTATGAAATTTGGCACAGTGATAGAGTACCATATGTAGATTGAAATTGTCATAGTATCCAATAATTTGTAGAAACGGAAGTTAGGTATTTTCAAGGTCAAACTTAAATTACGTGGTATCAATTACAGGAAAATTGCTCTATCCAAAATTCTTTTTTTACAAGTTCTAGTTACCTATAGGCATGTGTTGACAGAATATCCAACCATATTTCCATATGGAAATATATATATTTTAATAAAATGTGTTTTTTTGCCGTAATTTCCAAGGGATAGTTACTCACTCCAATTTCTATTTAATTATGTATTTAAAATATTACTTTCGAAAGTAATTATGAATATCCAATAAAAAATCCAGACCGAAAAGCGTTATCCAGAAATTGACGAAAAATGGGGGTTTCCAAAAATGCTCAGCCCGATTTTTCTTGTCATTATGAACAGACTATCTTATTGAAACTGCTTTTCAAGTTTTCCAATAAAAAATGCAGGCGAAGCACATAAATATCAAATAGAGTTGTATTCAAATATTTCTAATCAACGCGGCGGTGCATGCGCCACTGCGCGCGGATCGCTACTGCGGCCGATTAACAACCTTATTCCTATTACACGTACAGAACAGCGGGAACGCGGACGAGAAATTGGACGGAGCGGAGGAGATATTTGGAGATGGGATTCTGTTGTCTACTCATATACAAATAAGGTTAATTGTAGATTAACTCTTTACTAAAGTCCAGTAAAGATCCTTGCGGACAAGCGTTTTCTAGAAATCGAAAAATTAGAGTTGAGAAAAATGCTGAGTTCGATTTTTCTTATCATTATGAACATACTTACGATCTTAGTCGAACTGTTCTTCAAAGTCAAAGTCAATTTATAATAAACCTTATTCCTATACAAGTAGAAAATATCTATCGCATCGGTAACGTGGACCGGAAGTTGAACAAATATTTTGGAGATAGGATTCTGTACTCTACCTACAGTTATACGAATAAGGTTTATTTTAGGTTAACTCGTTACCGAGTGGTGAAAGCTCGACCGACCTACGCCAACATACACAAAACCATTCTAATCTAGCCCGTATCATCGGCGCATAAGTACGACAACATTTCAAGGTTAGTACGGACATAGCAAAACAAATGGTAACACTTGCAGTACGATTTCAACTCTTACGACGCAGATAATAAGAACGGTTCAAAGTATTACACTTGATCTGATTTTGGAATGTTTTAAGTAAGCTCGACCGACACAACAGTACCTACGCCAACATACACAAAACCATTGTAATCTAGCCCGTATAATCGGCGCATAAGCGCAACATGTCAAGTCAAGGTTAGTACGGACAAAAGCAGATCAATAGTAACACTTTCAGTACGATTTCAACTCTTACGACGCAGATAGATATATACAGGGTGGCCGGAAGAGTGACGTCCAACAAAAAAATTTAGGTCCCTCGTGTCGTGGGGTATCCGAATCACCTCCATGTATGTTCCGCGAATATTCGTAGTTTTCGAGTTATGAATTATTTTCTGAATTTTTAACAATTTTTGATGTGACCAATAAAATAATCTATAGAAAAAAAAATTGAAGCCTTTTCCAAGATTTTTTTTTTCTAACGGAGTCTTCATGAGTTGTACTTTTATGAATAAAATAATCAGCTTCTTAACTTTGATGGAAGTTATAAAATTTTGAGTATAAGATTGAAGAGTTTACGTTCGGTGAAATTGACTTAATTTTCAACTTTAAATTAAAACTTAACTAGGCAACTCCATGATTCCTAAGTACATCTAAAGAATGCGCCAGACTCGCAGCTTATTTAACAATTTAAAAAAAATACAACTTAATGGGCTACTTTGGTAAATATTGGCCTTCAAAGACAGCAAGGTGGAAAATTCTGAAAATTAACCGTGTGATTAAAAAAACATATTTGGGCCATTTTACGGTTCCTAACGTTAATTAATGATTGTTGGAAACTTAGCGTCAGAAGATAAGTAAGAATTTTAAGTAAGAAGTTGTTTTGTTATTAAAACACACATGTGAAGAAATTAATTTTAATGTTTTCACATGACCTGACCTCAATTATTATTACAAGGAAATAGCATACGCCCAAGTCACTCTTCCGGGCACCCTGTAGATTGGAGCGGTCCAAAGTGTTACAACTTGATGTGTTTTTATGTGTACTTACTAGGTACCTACTACGTGGAATGTTTAAGTAAGCTCGACCGAGACGATAGTACCTACGCCAACAAACACAAAACGTAATCTAGCCCGTATCATCAACGCATAAGTACGACAACATATGTCAAGGTTAGTACGGACAATGGCAAAACACTTTTTTTTCGCCGTGGGATCTCGTTTGGTGTGCGTGTATCAAATTATTTCTTAAAATTATAATTATCTGTTATATAAAACCCTACTGTATTGTGATATTATTAGAATCAAAATAGATTATCAGTCAATAAGTGATTCAGCGGAACGGTGTGCCGTGCAACATGCGATCGGACCCCCCTCACCCCCTCGAGTAACAAAGACAGCTTGTTATTTTTCAACTCGCTCGCACATCGACTACGGGTATATTTGCGTGCGGCATAGGTCTTATTACTTACGTCATACTGACGACTACAGCTAAGCAAATTTAAATTCTACACTTGTACGATGAGCGTGAGATATTCACCTACTAATAATATGTAATCGCAACTGCAACCACAAAAATCTACAAGTGAGGGTGATCTGCCTGATATACTAACCAAATTCCAAACACAATTAATTTTTCAATTCGACGAATTGATAACCTCCTCCTTTTTTTGGAAGTCGGTTAAAATACAAAATAAAACACGAAACAAAATACAAAACAAAAAATAAATAAAAAAAAACAATAAAAAATTATATTTAGCTAAGGATCGAACCCGGAACCGCGTGCACGGGAGGCGACCGCTCCAGCCACTAGACCAATTCGTTCGCTGTTTAGCCCGGCGAAATTACCAAGCATATCTCATGCACCAGCGTGAGACATGAACAGACCGCTCCGTCTAGATTTTGACAAAATTGCAAGTAATCTAGTATAGACAGATTCCCAGCTCTCCTAATACACTTACTTCGGTATAAATGAGTTCAGAGTTTATGCTCAAATAAAATTCAAAGATAATTACAACAAAATGTTTGATAAAATACTAACCAAATTCGAAACACAATTAAAATAAAATACAAAATAAAACACGAAACAAAAAAAAATATATATTTAGCTAAGAATCGAACCCGGAACCGCGTGCACGGGAGGCGACCGCTCCAGCCACTCGACCAATACGTCCGCTGTTTGGCGTGGCGAAATTATCAAACACTATCTCATGCACCAGCGTGAGACATGAACGCGACTAGATTTCGACAAAATTGCAAATAATCTAGTACAGATTCACAACAGGGGCGTTTCTTAAAGCTGGAAGTAACATAAAAAAACACTAAGCGCCCAATTAAGTTAAAGACACTCTAAAGGAATCTCTGGGTAAGTTTATCCTAGACCCCGTGTCGCGAAGAAAACACACACTAATATACTCAACTTATACAAGGCAATACGCATATTACATTTACTGCGTTCGTATGTTTCGAAACGATGACGATAATAATAATTAAATTGCGATGTTTAGATCAACCTCCTACATACATACATACGTATAGTACGGACAACAGCAGATCAATGGTAATACTCGCTCGCATTCGCACGATTTCAACTCTTACGACGCAGATAATAAGAACGGTACTTAGTCCAAAGTGTTGATCTTCTGTTAGCTGTACCTATTAACCTACTTGAAGAAACTCGCCCGCCGCGCGACCGGTTTTCGACGCCCCTCGCCCGCCTCGGGCCCCGCGCTGGCCTGCGCTTGATAGGTATTTCGAAATAATGGTGTTCCGCCTGGATATTTTGTTGGATCCTTTGAAATCAGGTTATTTTTGGGTATCTCATTACAATTGTAAAAAATATCTGATAGAGTAATTTTCCAGAGATAGTTAAAAGACAAATTCTGTATAATGAATTGTTTCATTTGGATTTTTTTGTTGGATTTTCGTACTTATACTAAAAATAATAATTTGAAGGCATATTAAAAACAGAAACCCGGCGGAGCAATTATCCTATGGAAACTACGGCCAAAAAAGACATTTTATTAAAATACCTACACTTTCGAATTAAAAAGTAGTTTTACTTATGAATGTACAGAAGCACACTAATAAAATAAAATTTATAGAAAAAGAATTATGACCATAACATTGTTCCAGAAAAAGATACGGTATAATGTTGAATTTCAATTAAAATAAGTAACTTCCGCCTCGAAATATTATTGGATTCTCTGACAATTGTTCTTATAAATATGCTAAGTTTCATCGATAGAGGAGTTATTGTTGGGGTCTCCATACAAACGCTCGCCAGAATGACTGGCCTACTAAGTCCGTCGAAAAAACCGAGGACTCATTGGTACATGGCTGATCTGGGCCGGGGTTCGAACCTGGGACCTACATATCGCAAGTCCAGTGGCCCAACCACTGCCCCACCGAGCTCTATCTTATTGTTCCTTATTGACCCATAAAGGTCCGAGCACATTATGCCGGGTTCGCATCGTGTCGGGGCGGAGCGCAAAAATACGCTCAAATCGCTTTAATACAATTTGTATGAACTATCGCACACTGTGTCGGGCCGCAGCGGCTCGCATTATTGCGAGGCGGATTTGCGTCCGTGCGATGCGGCCCGCCTCGCCCCGACCTGACACAGTGTGCTATAGCAAGCGGATTGGAGAGTGTACGCGCGCCCATGTTCATTTTACGATCGATTCTGCACGGCCCCTATGAAGGCTTATATCTTTTAACCCGTTCATGTTTGAAACATGAAAATTGGGTGCATGTTCATCATTTCAGCGTCACATCCTGTTTTATCAATCAAATTTGTTCCATATGGGTTCATTAATTTGATTTTAATCAGTCAGATTTTCAAGCATCAGGTTGGCGCGGCCCCCATTAAACGAATATAACTTTTAAACTATTGCGTCACAAATTATGATATTAAATTATGAGTCACTAATTCCAGCTTAAGCGGTACATCAGTCCAAGATAGGCCTCGAGGACCTGGGAGGTCGTCCGCGCCATTCTGACGGTAATCTTTTTTCTCATAAGGTGCAGGATAGACGTATTTTTTAATGTTTAGTAAACAGTTAGGTACTTGTACAAAATGTATAACATTTTCAGGGAACGTGTAGACGTAGTCAAATATATTACTTATATTAACTGTTTCCTAGTTTTCAACTCATCGCACCCACTCCTGTGACCCACTCCAATCCGCTATATTTGACAGAAAATCAAATTGGCAACACTTAACTATTGGCCACAAACTAGCAGATTAGCGCCAGCTATATCGGCCGTGGCGTGGCTGTCGTGTGTACATCTCCTCAAGGGCCAGTGGCGCTTAACTCATCAACCCCCGCTTGCAATATAAGATAACCCTAGAGTTAGCGATTTAAGCCAAGCAAAATGTATGAAGTTTTTACGGACTTCTTTGGCGGACTCTAAATTATAAATTTAGTATGGCAACCCAGAGGGCCACCACAAACTTCATCGTTTTCGTAATCGAGCCATATCATATGGACGACTTCACAGGCGAATGTTATGGCATTTTCAAAGCAATTGAGTATATTCTTCTCGCGAAACTACCAAAATCAATAATTTTCAGTGATTCTCTCAGTTCATTACAATCTATAGCAAGGTTTCCCTTTAAATCCCATAAACAGTCTCCGACTGTTTTTGGTATTAGAGGTCTTTTATACCAGTGCTCGTTGAAGGGTTACAGCGTTGTTTTTGCTTGGATTCCAAGTCATGTTGGCATTTACGGAAATGAAAAGGCCGACCAGCTGGCTAACGAAGCTGTACGTATGGGGGATGTTTTCCCCTACGTTAACCATTGCCATGATTTGGCTAATTTGCCTAAAATATACCTATATGAAGCGTGGAATCGGTTCTGGGATAATAGTAAGCCCACAGGGAAATATTACCGTCTAATACAGGAGTCGATTCCACGCAAACCGTGGTTTAGTAGGCTCCATTTTGATAAGCAAACTACTTCTGTGTTGTGCAGATTGCGCTTGGGGCACGCATGTACCCCGGCGCATCTGTTCAGGCTGAAGATTATTAACGACTCCAAATGCACCTGTGGCGAATATGGGGATTTGAACCATATATTTTTATCATGCCCATTATATGACCGAACCGACTTCCTTTCTCAGCTTGTAAAAATCCATACTCCATTCCCTACATCCATTATTTCTTTATTATATGATATTTATGATAATAATAATATATATAAAATATTAGCTGCATATATAGAAATAAATAATATAAAACTATGATATTTATTTATTTATTAAAACTTTTTGTACATATATATTTTAAATATTTATTAAACCGCAATCCTCTCCTTTTTTCCAAATTCCGTTCTATTTAATTTTAATTCTATGGTTTCCCAAACTTTTAACTTGTGAGTGGCTAATGCATGCAAAGCCAATATTATATATTAAAAAAAAAAACATATGGACGACGATAATATCCTCTTAGTAATTTGTGACGACGATATACATTACTGCAATATTTTTGCAAGTTGTAGCAAATGATAACGAAACGCGGTAATGTATATCGTCCGTAAGTCAAAATTGATGACATGTGGATTGGACCAATGACTACTCATCATTGGACATTTGGAATTTTGGACCACGTCCACAGACAGACACTGGCTGGGTTGGACCATTGGACATCGCACCCGGCGAGCGAAGTTTTTTAGTTTTAGTCTTCTTACGTATCGTAGGTTTCGTTCGATTAGAATCGAACCGTGTAGGGTATAGTATAGCGGAGCCTATCTAAACAAAATGTTCAAGGTACGTAAATAAGTTAATTGAGTATATATTATGAGCAATAAAATAGGTTAGGAGAGGTAGGTAGTATACTTTGCTAATCAATGATGACACCAGGGTTTGGTAGGATTTGTGACTGGAGGCGCGTCGGGCCTCGGGCGCGCGACTGCCGAGCAACTGGTGAAACAGGGCGGGCGTGTTGTCATCTGCGACCTGCCGTCCACCGCCGGCGCAGAGACGGCCAAACAACTCGGAGAAAATGTTGCATTCGTGCCTGTTGACGTAAGTTTCCTCAACAAGTTCTAAACTAATTATTTGATACCAGGGTATTGGGACAAGCCCAAGGGACACTGTGACCTCAAAGGTATATCTTCACCACACACCGAGTTCTTATATCTCGCTTCCAAGACCAACATCCTTGAAGAATCGTATGATGCACTTGGACGAGAGAGTACCTACTTATATCCTCGGGTACAGCACATTTAGTTAGACCTCGGAAACAATCCTGCAATATAAGTGTTCACATCACAACAGTAAGGAAAACTGCTGATATTCAAAGACAGTTTGGAGCACAAGCTTAGTGTGAGCCGAGTCTCATAATAATATGCCAAAAAATTTAGAAAACCAAGTTGCAAGACCGAGCCCAATCTCAGCTCGCAATTAAAACTGTCTATAAATATGTGCCTAAATCTTGAAGAAACATTATCCATAAATTACTTTGCTTTATTTTAAACAAGAAATGTGGGGACACTTGGGGGAGGATGGGAATACACAGCCAGAAATAGTGAGGACATACATACTTGATATTATATTTATAAAGCCTTGACAACCATTTATTATCATTTCTAACCCTGTAAATATTTATGAAAGCGTGCATACAAGACATATAAGATTAAAAATAAATCCAAATTATTTAGAACTAACAAATTTTGTTATCGACTCTGTTGCAGGTTACCTCTGAGCAGGATATAAAGAATGCATTGCAAACCACTAAGGACAAGTTTGGGCGGCTGGATGTAGCAGTGAACTGCGCTGGAGTGGCCACGGCAGCCAGAATCTACAATTTCAAAAAAGAGCAACCTTTTGATCTCAAACTTTTCCAAAAAACAATTGAGGTTTGTAAAACTTCTTGATGTTATACATAGAAACAAGTACTGAGTAACAATCATAATTTTGCGTGTTTATAATTATTGTATTTCATATTGGTACTTCCCTGCTGTCATAAATATAATTTATTTGTTATTATTATTAATTAAAATGCAATTCAAACTGCTCTGCTTGTTTTACAAAATGGGAAACTTCCTTTTATTTCAAATA
This sequence comes from Tachystola acroxantha, assembly GCA_963506565.1. Classification (NCBI taxonomy): domain Eukaryota; kingdom Metazoa; phylum Arthropoda; class Insecta; order Lepidoptera; family Oecophoridae; genus Tachystola; species Tachystola acroxantha. Next base: position 14,235,162 of record OY735870.1, on the reverse strand, counting down.
GTTTTCACCCAAATGATTATTATAATAATTAATTACTTCCTCTCTACAAATGAGACAAGGTTCATGGTCCCAATTGTTTGTAGGTGAACCTAATAGGTACTTTCAACGTGATCCGACTGGCTGCTGGGCTGATGGGCAAGAATGCACCCGATGTCGATGGGCAACGAGGTGTCATCATTAACACAGCCAGTGTGGCTGCCTTCGATGGACAAGTATGTGGTAACCTAATTTTTTAACAGTATCATCTGTTTAGGCAAAAAGTAGATCATGTGATAAAGATAAATCATACTTATATCTGAATGGTGACTTCACTGAAAATATTATCAGATAGATATTTGACAAGACTTATCAAATTATCTTCAATGACACATATTTTGTGAAACACAATCTGCGCTCGATGCAAATTGTAGGTCAATTGTTAAATCGAAAGAGACGACAATTTTATGGTAGATAACATATGACGTCACAGGCTAATATTTGCTAAAGAATTGCTGATCTGGGCCAAAGAATCATATAGTAAGAGGGTATACAAAGGAGATTGCCCACAGGCGTATGGAGCGCGGTCTCGCTTCATTTGATTTTTTATAATGTGTTACGTTGAGTTATCGTAAAACGAATTCAAGGCTTATATTCAGCATGCTAGTGTAAGTTATCTATATAATAGGTATACAAATTGTGTCTAATACTCTATTCCTCATTGGATCACCTTATCAGCCGTTTTTGTAAAATGGTCCTCGTGCAATCCAAAAATTAATGAAATATTGCACTGTAAATGTAGACTGGTACAAAATGCTTAAGAGATAATGCCACCTGACTGCACTATTTTTATATATATAAATAAATAATTCTACCAATGTAAACCGAGTTCGTGCGTCATCATAAATATGTTTTATAATAATATTATTAAATATTGCATAAATTAAATTAAATATTGATATTTGATTGTAGACGACTGCTTTTACATAGCAAAAATATTTATTTTTTATAGATCGGTCAAGCGGCATATTCTGCATCAAAAGCAGGAGTGGTGGGCATGACGCTGCCAGTGGCACGCGACCTAGCGAACCAGGGCATCAGAGTTGTCACCATTGCGCCAGGTAAATAACACGCCTATAGCAGGCGTGTATATGTTATAATTGTTGGGTGCGAAATAATGGGCGTTGTATTGTGCGAGGTCGTATTGCAAATACCCCATACTCATAATTTAACAAAAACGGAAAGTACAATGTACCTACACATTTAATTATTCAATGCACAAGCACATCGTTACTATATTGTAAACTCCGCAACAATACATTACATAATATTATTTCATAATATCAAAAGAATATGTATAGATAATGCACACTCTTTATGTTTCCAGTTGTAGCCATTGTACGTCGACAGCAGATCAATGGTAACACTTTTTACTTTTGACAGTTCTTATTATTTGCGTCGTAAGACTTGAAATCGTACTGCAAGTGTTGCCATTGATCTGCTGTCGACTGTACTATTACTTATTCTGTGTTGTAGCTAAAGTCTGTCCCAATACAAGTTTCCATGAAGGTAAACAAACCATAAATCGTCACGATGCAAGCAAATGCATCACTTTACCCAGCTTTGACCAGTACGACTCAAATGAGTCATTTCGGAGTGAAATGATTGAAATTTCCAATCATTAATTACTATCAATCATTAACTAATACTGTTTTTGGTGAACTTTCAAACGCTAGGTTTGTTACATCCATGGAAAATTGGATGGGGACAGACTAAAAAAACCTCTTTATTTCATAATGTAAATAGAAAGATATAAGTAGGTAATAGATATAGACAATAAACTTACCAGCTATGAACTAGGAACAGACTATAAGTACAAAATAATATTATTAAGTTATCTAGAAAGCGTGTGGTCCTTCCTACATGGTTTGCTTATCATTGTTTATAGGTTTGTTCCGCACCCCGATGATGCAGATGTTGCCTGAGCCGGCGATCAAGGCTCTCGAGCAGACTGTGCCGTTCCCCTCACGCCTGGGACACCCCGTGGAGTTTGCCTTACTTGTGCAGAGCATCATACAAAACCCGATGCTTAATGGAGAAACTATACGTCTCGATGGATCGCTAAGAATGCAACCATAATGCCAGTTATACTTATAACTATAACATATAGAATAGCATGAACTCAGTTCAAAGTGCCAGCCTTTTTAAAACAGGTCCAAGATTAAATTACATCACATAAATTTATTATGATAGAAGAGATGACCGCACATGGAAAATTTGTTTACAAATTCACAACCCAATTACAGGTGAATTCATGACATTTTATATCTGACCTACAATTTAGGTTAAGGTAAGATACACGGAATCGAAGCCTTGTTAAACTTGTTTTAATGTTGAATGGAACTGATGTAAATAAAATTATATTAAAAATTCAATTTCTTTTAGTGTAGGTACCACCTGATAAACTAAGGGCACAAATATCTAACTGACTGGTAGCAACTGGATCCTTAGCAGTGGACTTAGCCTATAAATAGGAGATAGTAGGCAATCGATAATTCTCACACGTAATGGGTACAAATAAAGACGCAATTATTTAAACGAAAATATCATTTATTTCTACAATAACGGGCGGCGGCACGAATACTCGCCCTCGCCGCCGGCGCGTACGTGCGTCTCACAATATTTATTAATCACCAAGAAAATAAATACACTGACGATGCACGGGCGACATCTCACACCGCCATTATATGTTTCTATGTTGCCATCTAAATATAGATTGTGTTTACAGATTTTTAAAACTTAATGACACCTCTAAACAATACCGACAATAAAAATAAGTTCAAATGATTTAGCGACAACAATAACTTTACTATTTCATGTATAAAAGACATAATGTGAGGTAATAAAATAACACTGAACAAATGTGGTTGAGGCAAACATTGCGAGTTGTTTCACACGTTTTAACTGAACTTGAGCTGTATCACATCATAGCAGGTCGTGCAAGCATTGTATGTAGGTACGAGTATATCGTTTTACTGCATTAAGCACTTTCTAAAAGATAACAAATCAATTAGGTACTTTATAACATAATTACTTTGTTTGCCTTAGAGTAAGTTCATAGTTGTGGCACGACTTGCAGTTTGCAATAAGAATGCCAGTCAAAGACACCAGTTGTGGCGCGACTGGTCTGGACACCAACACAACACCCGCTGGTGCCGGCAACTATGGTGCGCTAGTGAGATAGTGCCATAAAAGCTGCGCTTGTCTTTCAATGATATGGTAAATTGTGCCATATCGAGAAGTTCTATTTTTGATTGGACTTTACTTTACAAAGGACACGTCACGTCGCGAGTATGAACTTATTTCAAAATCAATAATTAGGTACAATATCCACATTAATTGTAATGCGACGAGTGGTGGTGTGGCGCGATACAGGATCAAGCTCAGTGGAAATGGGAGTAGCTTAACAAAAACCATTCATGGCTGAACTTGATGTACCTCTGCATAAGTGACAGTAACATACAACGGTCGAGGCGGACCGAGATGCGAGGGATGAGTTCCACTCGTGGCGCGGGGGTCCGCTGCGGACTGGAACTAAGCGCCTCTACAACAGTAGGACACGGTAGTCACTGCTGCGCAGCGCTATTACTCCTATTTGAGACATTCCCATCCCCGCTGCCGTTTTAATAACAATAACACATATAAATAGCCACACTATGTTATCATATCAGATATTGAATAAAACTTTATCGACATCACATATATTGGTTGGTGTCTGCTAGCCCCACATTTTAGATTCAATCAACAATAACTATTAAAATTGATTGAAAACTGTATACCCGCCCTACCTATATGTACAATTAATAAAATACAACTAACACGGCTCGCGAAATAAAGTTAGGTGCAACAGAAATAATCGCTTAGGTACTTAAGATTTACGTCTAGTATGAACTCTTCAGGCTGAGGCCTGTCGATTCGCTCAAATTCACGTCCTCAAACTTAACCGAGAGAATACTATACACAGACTAAAAGTTAACAACATCGACTGAGATTAAATCTAACTTATCGTTAATGAACAACAAAGTGGTTAACTTACAAATTGTAACGCGTTCGTTGAAGCGCGTCTCTTAGCGTTACGATTAGTTTTGGAATGTGTGCGACACGTAATGTACCCTCCCACCCTAGTTAGCGACCACCTAGCACACGGTGCCGTGCATAGCCGCCAAGTGAAGCGTGCGATGGCGACCGCCTATTGCATGTGCCTGGGGAGCGAGCCGCTACCATACCCAGTCATACGAAGGGACGACACGAGAGAGTTGGGTTTGACTGCGCGGCCGAATCTGAGCGAAGTAACAGCGCCCGAACTTGGTCGGGCAAGGCGGTCGGGGCGGCGCGCGGTGGCGCTGCGCGGCTGGAGCCCGACCGCGCTGCTCGACCCTGCGCAGTGAAAACTACTGCCTATCACTTACAATCTAATTGAACTCAAATGTACACTTACTTACATAAAACACTCAATGTGTATCAATATTTTAAAATACTTATTTTTAGTTCATAAATATAGATATTACTTACACAAACATTAAAATACAACATTACGCTGTACTTATATTAAATTCTAGGCTTAAGAAGTAAATAGTAGGTTTAAATTTAAACGTATGCAATTTTATATTCGACTCAAATATTTAAAATGAAATAAGTTCTTCATTAAATTATGAGAAGCGAAAGATGAAAAGACGTGGCGATTATACAGACTACGAAAGTTAAAATTATTATGAACACTGGCACCATGTTCAACCACACATTATTCTTATTGTCCCAAAGATCGCGGTTTGTAGACAAAGTAAAAGTGTACGTTGCTCTAACATGTGTTGTACTCGTGGCTGGCGGGGGCGGCGCGCGAGCTGCCCGCCCCGCCCACCGCGCCTTTACGGACTGTCACAAACCCTGTACGATCGCTTAACTAATGGCACACGACGTTGCATTGTAACCTTGCACTGGATCCCCGGTGTGGTGTTGATCACAAATAAAAAATAAAATAGGAATACATTATTTTTAAACACCGTTACACATACATAATGATTTGTTAAATAAGTGGTAATAAATAACTTCTTAGTGTTACATGGAGGATGCAAGTTATTAAGGTGATTGGATTCCAACGAGCCGATTTACATACATATTTCTCCAACGATACATTATTTTCAATACATCAAACACTAGTTATGTACTCAAAGTATGTATTAAAATAGTATCGAAGCCCTGAAGTTGACGTAGAATATCTACACAGAGGAATTATAGGCCGTTAAGTTTTAGTTGGTCACAGAGTGATTAGCCATGAAATACACAGGATGGACTCGACTTCGTGAAGTCGATTTAATTGCTGTTGTGACAAGTTAATATGTATAAAAAAATTATTTTGACAAATAAAAATTCGAATTACTACACAATTGCCGCTGCAGGTGCATTTTGTATGGTGTATAATAATTTTCTTCAATAAAAAATAGACTGGCCGAATTGGAACATTAAGTGAAGCCTATATTGATCATGTCACGTGTTACTGTTTAGTTTGATTTAATATAATTAATAATATTTAAGTAGGTAGGTAAGTGATAGTTTCATGCTTATAGATATAAGTACATACATAGATAAAATAACCTATATATGTAAGTATGTGTAATGTGTAGGAAATAAGAAATATGTATCGTATTAATAACAATGAGTTTTGATGCGAATTATAAATTTGATTCCTCGTATCAGATATGTGAACGAACACATTAACAAATATGCGTATAAATTAATACTGTAACTATATTTAACAGATCAATTGTTTACAATAAAAATACTGCATAATATGGTAACAAATGTTTGGTAAATAAAGCCACAAAACTAATAAAATGAATATTGTATGTACATTAATATAAATATATAAAACTGTTTAAAAATAGTGTCACTAATAACGTTTTAGTACTTACAAAATCACTAAAAAATATCATTAAATGATCCACGTCCACTACATAGATATCCCCATTGCCAATTGTTAAAGGTTTATTAAAGCTGCAGCTTGGATAAATAAAATATTCTCCTTAAAAATTGGTCACCATCTGTCGTTGTGCCCCTAAAGTACGGACAAGTAAGACCCGACCCACACAGCCTAATGTACCTAAATATGTTATACCATCACAGATCAGCTTTGCTTTTGATAAAGCGACTAACGTGTGAAGCTGCGACTTAAACTCTCCATACATTTAGTATTATTATGAATGCAAATTAGATATATACGAGTACCTAACTAGTATGTTTGGATTAAAGAACAAGCTTACATTATTGCACTTATCTGTTACTGTAAATTAATTTGTAAATAAATTAAATTCGGGATGGATTACCACCCCATAATGCATATTAGTTCTAAAATGGAATTTAGAAATCGCAGCTTCACGTTGTAATGTATTATTTTAATTAAAATATCTTTTTTAATATGATACATACGTGGATTGTCTATTTCATAAAGGCTCTTTATTTACATAGAAAATGTGAGAAATACTAATTTTTTTTCGTTTTTGATTTTAAAAGCCACACTGAAATAGAAATTGTGTCAATTATTTTATGTAGGTATTATAAATGGTCGTGAACTGTGATGATTTTATCTAGTGAACTAAAAAAATTGTATAGTGTAATTATAAACTGTACCACAACACTCTTGTAAGGAACTTAGTTTATTTTATTTATACATGTGTAAGAGTTTAAAAATTGCAGGTAGGCATAACTTTCATTCTATCTGTCTAACTGCTTTCTTTCCGTTGCTTTCGACTAATCATAACAACGTACATCAATATATTAAAATAAAAACAAAATAATAATGCATATTATAAATAAATCAATATTTGCAAATAAGCGGAAACGATTTTCTAAAACATTGAGAATGTCATGATAATAAAATTACTGTGTTCACTGGACGGTATTTACGACAGAACACGATACAATAATAATATTGTAGTTATGTATTACATACACAAGCCTAATTAGCTAGGTACCGCTCGCGCTCGACAGAAAAAGCATCAATTTAATCTACTAATCGTTGATACTGTCTAATATAAATTCGCACTTGGTGCAATGACGCAATATTTTTGTAATACATATTTATAAACATTCACTTAAATACAAACAGTCAATCACATTTTTCGATTAACTACATTCTCCAACGTCATCGACACACAATAAAATATCATTGATTTAGGGCCACGGCGCAATCAATCAAATACTAGACTACTGCTTTCGGTCCACTGCATAAAATAGTGTATTCTCACAGCTAACTCGTAAGGTACTTCTATTATAGTTTTATAATTAATTACACACAGCTGATTCTGAACCTGTACTGACACAATTACATTACGAGACTACAGCATGCGAGGTGTAAGCTCCTCTTATCAATAGTGTACGAGGTACTTATAGAATGTTTATGACATGGACTTTTGTGTAGCTAGGCCAAAGTATTACAAAAATAAGACCTCAGAAATTAATTAAATTTGTACCATCTTATATGGGTACCACCTTCTTATACACATACATAATAATGTATATAAATTATATTAACTTTTAAAGTTGATCAATCATTTTACTCTTGTTTACGTACGCTACTACATTTAATTATGTTAGAAAAATACGAAATAATGTACATACTTTCAGTTAACATATTATATATGTTAATAAAGAACAATATGTCTTATAAAAATACATTATCTTCCTCGACCATGGGTCGGTAGACGCTAGTACCCATTATTTTTAAAAATCTATGATTTTTAAGGCTTTTTGCAGTTTGTTGAGAAATCTTTTTTACATAATTACATTTATTAAATAAATATATATATATATATAATATATGTTATATACGTAGAATAAATCACTGTAAATGTGCTACATATGTTATTTACAATGTTTAACATGATTTTGTACTGGTATAGCCGATAAATTAATATTGATAATTTTTCTACAACATTCAGATAAACATTTTTAGGGAACAACGGTAAATTTTAAAACATGTTTTTATTTCTTTGCTAATATTTTAAATATACACATTAGGAATTTTAAACATCAATCAACTCTCGATAAAATCTGAAATATCTCACGCCATTTAATTGTAATCATTTGCAATTTGTCACAGAGTCAACGAACATCACATCGCAAGAGATAGAGCTATAGTTATATAAAACGCAACTCTTAAATCTGTGAAGATAGGTTAATACATCGATTTAAGGTGCTCTAACGACTTAAAAAGAAGACAAATCGTATATTTAATAAGTAACGTCGAATTAAATGGGCGAGCATCGCCAGCGCAGCCTCGGAGCCGCCCATAGCATACGTAGATACTGCTCTAAACCTAACAATTATACGATCATCTCAACTAACATTAAAAACGGTTTTCTTCAAATTTCTTCGTTTATAATCACAGACGCTTTCCTAAAATATGTATTTTCCTTCGCTACGCACCGGAGTTTAGGTAGAGAAAACCTAAATTTATTTATACACTGCACTTATTCAATTTTGAAGTAACATGATGAGGGTTGCCGTAATTGACCAGGGTAAAGTCTGCAGTAATTATGTTTAGCAAGCAAGTGATCAGTGTATTTGTGGTGCTGTCACGAAGCCTGTGCTGGATAGCATACTGTCTACTGGTTGTGACGAGTGCTAATCATAACATTCAAATGCTCTCTGTGTATTTATTCCTCGGGGTATATTGTCACACAGATTGCGCCAAAATTAATCATTTATTCGGTTCCCCAATTAGTATTTATGAAACTAAATTTCGTCGAGATACAACTGCTGACATTTTCTATTTGGAATATATTTCAGTGAGCAGTTACAAATTGTAAATAATTTGTCTAGCACCTGATGACTGCTATTAAAATTTAGCCGAAGCCGAATAATAGATAAATCATGAAACTAGTACATAAGTGACTTTTATTTTATTGTATGAACGAAGTTTAGTTTTCGGATTATTAGATCGATTTAATTCATTGGGTACATAATTAATTTATATCGATTATGTTTATATTTGAGAGATATGTGTGAAAATAGACTCACAGAAATATAAGTCGACGGTGCAGGTCATGACTTTACTCAAGTGCAATGACGGTAACGGTTCCATTCGGTGGAAGCGAGAGGCAACCCTAAACATGGTAATCTGCTAATAAATTAATCGTAGCTATACGAAACTGGTGTAAGTATATTATGTTTGTATATTTATGTTACAGAGATAAGGTAGATAAATATTTGTTTATCTGTATTCGGACTAGGCGCGCGCGGGACCGCCGGGAGGCGCTCGGCGCAATAACTTATTATATTTAATCACACACCAAGTTAAACACTAAAGCTAATTAATAAGTAGGTAATAATTGTATAATATTCTATCTGAAGAGCTGTAGGGAGCGCTTGGCGCATCTTCGGTCGTCATCTTACTCTTCACTGGTACTTCAAGATCTGGAAACAGAAACCGCCAACAAGTATTTTATAGTGCATTTTTAAAGACCAGCAAGATGTCCCTTTGCTGGTTATATTTAAAATTATGTATATTTTACTTTATAGACGGATCGACTAGTGTAGCCGGTGGTAATACCGGAGCAACTTCGTGATTTGGAACAATTAAAATATGATATGATAAGACTATCATTTATTTACAAACACAAAAATACAGATTGTTTATCGAAAGATTGGGGTTGACTGTGTTTATGAAATCGCAGGAAGGAACAATAAAAGCAACAAAAACTCCGTAAAGTGGAACTCGCATAAGGACAACAATGACGTAGGCCACCGTTCGGTGGGCTGCAACTGTCCCGTGCACATCCAGGCCCGACCGGGCCGGTTCCAGATATTGCAACACATAAATGGTGTAAGAAAAGGACCTACTATGTAACATATAAGTACTTATTAATTTAAAAGTTCAAAATACCAATTAAACTAATTCGCCAAAACACGATAAGGATAATAAATCTATTATTTACCGGAACAACTCAAGACTTGCGTACATTTATGACTGTACGATAATAAATATTATTTAATTTAAATTTATTACTAGGTATTTATTAAATTTATTGTTTAATTTATGCGGACTGGATGGTAACAACAGATCAGACAATTTATCCAGTTCCCGCGGGATAAAGGCAGAGCAAAACTTCAGAACAATGACGTATCATTATCATTGACATTCTCATTTTTGGTAGGTATGTATGCACAGCAATATAAAACTTTAGTACCTACGTATGTATATATTTACGCTATTTTAAAGTTATATTATAATATTGAAAAGTTACGTAGGCAAGTAGATATATTTGTGTAAGCATGAGCCGCATTTCCCTTGAGAATAACAATAGGTTGGCAATAGCCAAAGTAGATTCTGGGTCTTGAAGGTTATGAGACATACACACGAACATGCTACGGTTCGGTGGATGCTTGTAGTTTAGACGACTATTCAAATTTTAATCTCCTAGTATAGGGATAACCAAAATGTAAAATAAATAAGTTGGGAAAATACTTAATGCACGATTACTATTCTGGAAACTTCAGTTGTTAGCATAGTATTCCAAAAGCGGTAACTTCAAAATATAGTAGAATAGGCAAAAGTAGTGAGGAAAATAATACGAGTATATATAGTACGTGCGGATATGGTCTCAAGCTACAAGATATATAAATGCTTACTCTAGATGGGTGAATGCGGCTCAATTGTGTCACTCGGCAGGAAACCGCACCTGACATCAGAGCAATTTTCTTAGATCACATATTATTTACATACATTATTTTATTAAGTACATACTAAAAGTTTGGTGAGGCTGTATGCTCTTGTAGATGCGGTGTGAGAATCTATGTTTATATGTCTTAATTTGTCTACGTGAACTACAGTGTTAAATTTTAACATGGTGAACTATGAGTGTTGGACGGTTTATTCGAGAAGAATGGCTAAATGAGTGGCTTTTGAGTAATTTAACCAAAAAATAAAACTGGCCATGGAGTATATAAGTAGTATATTACTTGTATTTGTGTATGGCCAAAAGGTTGACTATTTTATTTTATTCGATTGACGAAGGTTCAACGGATATTTTAGTTTTAAGTAAGTACCTATCTTTTTGTAATAGTTGTAAGTTTGATATTTTAATAATAAATTGTAGGTAATTCAATTTTATTTAATAGTACATTGTTTCCGATAATTGAAGCCAAGTATCTTCATTTCTATACAGTGCTTAAAATAAATTACTTGCGTACGACAACCTTAAACCCTCAACCCTTAAATTTCAAAGCCAGTGGGTCGCTCAGAAAAAAATATTCGTATTTATCTTGGCCATATTACATTTAATTGGGCAGAATAAATAATAGCATTGATGCACAAAAGGTACTATTACTATACCAGTATTAGAAATGCTTTCAACTTTAAAATACACCCGAAATATTTATACAACTTACAAGGCTTTCCATTTTCAATAATATACATTATACTGTTTCCTATCACAGCAATAGTTAATCAAGTGTTTATAATACATATTTACACCGTGTTGCAGTGAATAATCGGAAGTGACGAGGTCGTTTTGCCTAGTGAACCATTTTGTACTAAAAATATCGAAAACCCGTGCAACGCACTTCGCCTTGATTGAATCATGAAATATTTGGAAAATATCTTTGTACTTGTAGTATTGTTGATACGTACTTTAGTTATGTTTCCGTAATAATATTTTCGGGAGGTGTTTAGTGTATTATTCGACCTTAGTTTAGTTTTGAAAACAAACTTATGCATAGTTCGCTGTAATTACACCAAAAATACTACTTACTAGAATTTGTAATTATATACCGAGATGTTATTGGAAACACATCATAGTCTAAAATATTTGCATTTGAATTTTGAAAATATTTTTGTTACAAAATGGCTGCTGAAGAATTGCACACATTTCGTGAACTGTATGTAGCTTTTGATTTATAGTAGCTTCCGTTGGTTTAGTCATCGTGTGTTGCTAATCATTGTATTGCGCGATATTTAGGGATTTCCTGAAATACAAGATGGAAACGTGTATTGTGTACACACATGCTACACAATTCAGTGCCTACTTAAGATGCTATTTAAATTCTCACAGAAATTTTGTCAACAACTTAATGTCACTGTCAAAGTGGGATTTCAGGGGTTCTTAAAGCAGGGGCCTGCAAAATAAAAGAGAACGAAAAAACTTACAAAAGGGAGGTTCTCAATTCGATGCAATGTTTAAACATAAATATATGTACAATTGTACATCTATGTAATATTGATAATGATAACTTTTATCACGCGAAACACGCGAAATTATGAGATTTCGAATGATTTCCAAACAAAGTAAAGTATTTTATATAAAAGCGACCAACAACTTAATCATCCCTGGCAGTATTGCCAGCAATGTTACCAAAAAATTGTTTTAGAGTTCCGTACCTCAAGAGGAAAAAAGGAACCCTTATAGGATCACTTCGTTGTCCGTCTTCCGTCTGTCACGTCAGAAACGCGTGGACGGATCATGTCGAAATTAATACATAATACTCAGGTCTGCAACCTCATGTAGCCGTGAAATAATCAAACTTCTACGTCAACCCAATCAAAAGATATGGCCGCTTATGTCGCCTTTTCCCGCATATTTGAATGAAAATGCAAGGGAACCAAAACATATAGGTTACTTCCCGTTGACCTAGAATCATGAAATTTGGCAAGAAGCTAGGTCTTATATCACAAGTAAAAGAAAAAATCTGAAAACTGTAAATTTGGAATTCTTTGACGAAATATATTTTTTTTTGTAATTACAATCTTATATTTACAGTTGACGTCTGGTACGTCGATGTATGACGTTATCAGTTTCGAAAACGCAAAGATAAGTTTGTCCCTAAATCTAGTTTATCTTTTCGTTAGAGCAAATGTTATGGTGCAGTTGCACGGAACCCTCGGTGCGCGAGTCCGACAGCCGACTCGCACTTGACCGGTTTTTTTTCATTATAATTCAATAAACGTCAGGTTTAAAAAAAATTATGATTAAAGTTATTAAATTGCATTGAATTTCTTAGTTAAAAATTTGAAATATATTATAAGACTTATATTTCTCATAAAAATGGATTTACTTATAGCCAAATATTTTTCATCTCTGGTATCACCTATTTGGACAAATTTTCTGTGAGAATTTAAATAGCATCATAAATGAAACAGAAATGAGCTACTGCTAGAGCCGAGATATAAGCTATCCACTAAATTTATTTATAATCCATACCAGTATTTAATAAGCGGTTTAATACAATTAATTCCAGTATCAGTGGCAAAATAAATATTTGATACATACACATTATGGTCACATGACCATAATGTGTATGTAAATCTAACTACCGTCATTGTACTTATCTGCAGTGATCTTCTTGACCTAGGATTCGAGTAAAAACCTTTAACAAGGTATTTTTTAAAGATTTTTTTACGTATATTGTCAATCTGTTAAGTTGTTTAGTGGTAAGTGGTCTGTGGTGGGAACTATATAATAATAATAATGCACTATTATTCTATGCACTGTTACTTATAACGAGCTGCATCTATCAAAGGTTTTTATTTGAAATCTAGGTGTAGAAGATTGAATTCAAAACACACATAATATTATCTACGTATGTGCCAGAAATATTTTTTGTTACACCTACTCGAAATTTCTTTAAAATCATATTCTATGGCGATAATATCTAATTTACTCATGATTGAGTACTTGAACTGTGCGACTTCATTGACACACGTTTAAATCACTTATTATTTTCGTACAGTTTGTGTGTATAACTGTATACACACAAACCGTACCTTGTAATCGAAATATTCCCCATCTTTTACACTCATTTAGAATGATTATTCTTAGGTATAAGGAAACCAAACAAAACGTAAATAATTTTTTGTAAGTTTCTACACAAAGTTTCAAAAACGTGATTGCGTATCGCGGCTAGTCGTTGGGATACCGTCATTTGAATTTTATTTCGTACGCTTCTTGATTCATTCAGTATGCATTCAGTGATATGACTTTGACATTTGCAATACTACTTTATTTTGTTTCGAGTAGGTGTAACAAAAGTGTTGTGTGTAACACGTGTCCCAAGACGTGCACATCGGCGCTTTCGAGTATCGCCATGGTGATGGCGGGATTTCCGTGCCGCGATATGTTCATGCGCCAACCAATTTGTCCCTTGGGTCACTGGTTGCACAACATACAATGTGCTTGTTAAAATGCAAAGTAAAGAAGCCGTGATGGGTTAAATATTTACATTCTGCATTGTAAAAATAAATGACGGTGTGAAAAAATATATAAGTACCTTAAATAATATTAAAAATTGAATTAAAGTTGAAGTAAAGAAAATGCACCATTTATAATTAAACTTCAAACTGTGATTAGATTCTGTACAATACACGGTTAGCATTTTCTTTCGTTGATCGTATTATTTAAACGTGGCAACTGCATAAATGATTGAACATAAAATGTAGTTAAATAATTTTAATGGGTCTAAGATGCAATGATAATTTATGATAATTTCATATGTAATAGGGTAACATACAATCGGTCTAGAGTCGACGTGTGCTCGGCATTCCGGATTACCATTTCGCCTCCGTTCGGCCTAGAATGAGACACATTATTGCAAACGGGCAAAATGTAATAAATACATAGACATACATACAAATGTGGGTAATAGTTGTTATTTTGATGTAAAGTATAAATAAGGCTGTTTATTGCTATAGTGTCGGTCTATCGTGACCGTTACACCTGGGCCACACTGCGAGCCTAGCGCAGGCGCGGAATGTCAAACATCATGCCACCGGCCGCGCCGCCCCGCTACTCTGCACTGTGGACACAAACGGCGGTTTCGTATATTTGATAGTGCATACTGACTTGCGCTTAGCGTGCAGCATTTCCATGAGCAGCGTCTGCGTGGGCGCCTGACCGGCGCAGTGCCGCTGGTACAAGTGCTCCTCGCCGCGCGCGGCCAGCGCGTGGATCTCAGGCACCACCATCACCAGCTTGCCGAATTTGTCCTGGAAACAGGGCCGATGCACGACATTAACTAATAGTTGAGATGACAATTTATTTACAGTGATTTGAAGTACCTATCCTGTTTAATACTTTATACAATTTGATTATTATTTAATACATGTTGACTGAACATCGCACGCAATACACCGGCAATGGTTTTGTACAGATAGGTCGATGTGCCGGAGACTACGCCTGACATAAGATTTTTTTTCTGTACCTACCGAAAATATCTAACTATTCCAAATGAAATATTGAGAGTTTAGTCAGTCAATGCGGCCGATTCGACTTGAGTTTACTAAAATTTTCTAAACTTCTTTTCGTTTGCTAATAATAAGAATAAGATCGCGCTAACTTTTAATAACGTCATAATTATTTACCTGTATCGTGGGGTAACACGTGAGAGTGTAGTCCAGAAGCGCCGCCTGCACCGTCTGGTAGCCGTCTCGGACGCACTTCACATTGACGATTCCCCTCACGTCTGAAACCCCAAGACAACTCTTCAAACAATCTCAATGTTGAATGCGCCCTGTACCTAATTTCATCATAATAACAAATAAAACAAATTAAAACATAATAACAGTAATGCTGTGTGCATTAAATCATTCGCATAGGGGCAATAAGACAAGAAATGTAATAAAATGAATATCTAAAAAGAAGATTAATATAATAATACTAACCAGGGTTCAATAGAAGCAAGAATTTAACACATATGTAGTCTGGGACATCGAACTTGAGCTCCGCCAGTTTGTTCTGGAGCTCGTTGAAGTGTTCTGCGAGAGCTGGCACGCCCAGCAGCCCCAGGCAGAGCAGGTCGAACTTCTGCCCGTTGTGCAGCGTGGTCTCGTCGGGCAGCCCGTTGTGCATCCGCTGGTGCAAGTGATCTAGCACCAACATGTCCGACCACGAGTGCTGCAACAGCTTCATCTGGTCATCGACCTACAACAAACGACAGCCGCAATGCCACACGTGCAGACTACACAGTATAGGAAAATCGGATAATGTTTGAACAAGAAAGATAATGCAATTTGCCGGCTTCAGTTGCGTGTAACGAAACAGTTGTTTGAATGAATCGAAATAATGGTTAGTGATTAGTCGCTTGCAAATTCTAAAATGGAAACTGCCTCGTTACACGGTATAAATAATCTTTTCTGTTTATTTCGATACATAGGTATGAAAACCGGCAAATGCAAATTAGAAAACTGGGAAGTGATGTGAACTGTGTGTCGCGTGTGACGTAGTTTCCTTGCTAATATTCCTCAGTTCCGTGAACTCGTGTAACTCGCCCTAATGTATCAAGTTCCATTTGTTAGTATATGCCGCCGTTCGCTATCAGACAAATCGCGACCGCTCCGACGCCGTTCCGTGACCTACATTTTATTGAGTTGCATTAGAAAACACGGGGCGGTACGCGATGCCGTTTACGAAATGTTACAACTGAATTTTAGAGCTCGGATCTGTTGCCACACCGCAAGTCGCTTGCTCAACGCGATGACTCGAGACCGGCCGCACCGACGAAATCAAACTATTCCATCTATCATGTTCATCTTTCAATATAAGATTACATCTATAATAGACCAACGTCTAGCTAGTTCAGGCCTAGAAGTTGTTTCATTATACTTTATAGATAGAACCAGGTAATGTAACGAAGGACCAATGGCTATCGCGATGACTCAGTGGACATATCTACGGAAAATAACATAATAACCACGAGTACCTAAAACCAACGCCCAATTTAAGAAGACACACTGAACTACCACGCGGCTAGCCATAAACGTGGTTTAAAGTTAGTCCACGGTTTAAGCCTTCGGTCCTTTTCTAACTTAACGTTTAAAGGGAAAACCACGATTTAAGGGTTAAACTAGGGTATCCTATGGCTAACCGCACCAGTGTTTTTCTTGCTAAGGAAAGGAAGTGTTCAACACAAGATAACACCACGAAAAATAGGTTTAAATGAATTTCTCAATTCCTCACTTAATACGGGTTTAAATAGTAGGTAAGGGTCTTCGGACTCTTCGAATAACAGATTTTAATTTGGTATGCAAGTTATTAAAAGTTCCTTACTCTGTAAAGAATATTTTAATGGGCGACAGGAATGGTCTTGCCCTCCTCCCAAAATTCGTAGAAAGTCGCTTAACTATTATGAATATTGTTGAATTCTCGGAAAGTTTCCGTAATATTATATTTAGAGTTTAGCAGTACACCGACAATTATAGGTCCTAAGCACAGTCAACTTAGGATGTTGATGAAATTACGGAAAATACCTTTTGTTTCCATATCATTAAAACCGAGAACAGTCCGGAATGCGGGCGTGAGATGCGACCTTTTAGGACGATGATAGAGCGTTAACGCTCCCTTCAGGCCGCCATCTTGGTTCCAGCCGTCCGGTTGAAGTACGCGAAGGGAAGTAGGTCAAAGTCAATCGTGTTGCGGCATGCGCCGAACGATGCGCGACTCACTCTAAACTTACTACAAAACTTTATCGCAGCTCCATGCGTTATTGTAGAGTCGATTACATATCGAGTATAAAACTTTGGATTTCGTATACCGTTCGAAGTTCGACTGCTAGAGACAAGTTGCAATCGTACTGAAATCGTACTCGTACCTACTTAGTGTTATTATTGATGTGCTGTCGAGTGTTAAGGTCCCTGAGTCGAATATGGTCAGCCGACTAATATAGCCACATGCTATTATTTAGAAAACCTAAGCCTAACATTTTATAAAACTGTACCCAATGGTATATGGTAGCGGGCTATGCCGTCGTTCAAATTTCGTTAAAGGGAGATGACACGTTGCCGTTGCTAAAAGCCCAAAAAAGTATACATGATGTATATAGGCCATACATGATGCCCAAACTTTTAATTATTTAAAAAAAATTATGAATTATCTGTAAACGCTAAATATTATGGATTTTTTTTCTACAATATGGAAGCTCGATGTAATTACATGGCTTTCTCTAATACTTTAAAACTGTAGGAAAATAAACGCCAAAGCTTAAGGTGGCCATATTCGTTCGACTCGCGTACCTTATTTCGTAACTAATATAAAATACTTTTATTTAATGGATTAAAAATATTCTTAGATCGATGCAATGAAATATAAATTTTTCTTATAAAGAAGACAAGAGTCTATACAATTTTTTTACCTATTCATTCACACACACTAGCTGGAAACTGATCGATATTGGTATATATTACCAACATCAAAAAAATAATAATTCCGTAAAAACTTATAAGACAAATAAATTATTCCACTAATTTTAATTTTTTATGCCATCATTTCTACTTGGACCATCGATTAAATTTTTCATCATTCACCATCTGTAAACTTTTAATTAGGTGACAACATTTTCATACTTCTTGTTTTGAGGAAACCAACTTTTTGTTATTTATTACCAAAATCGATGAGGTTTAACGATTGTTGCGACTACAACTCCGTCCCTTGTATGGAGAAACAGACCCATTGGCCATAACGTCTAGCTAGACTACAACAAACGAGAGTGAATGATATAGACGGATAAACACGATAGCTATTTATTAGTTGTAAAAAAACTGAAATTTTATCTTACCTATATAATTAAGTATTTGAATAGATCAAAGTAGTACCTACCTAAATAGTTTTCCAATAAGTATTACTGAAATTGGAAGTATTTTTAATTTTTATTTCGTATTTTGCAGTATCAAAATATACTTACCCTACCTACCTAACCATCGAAACAATTTCAAATTATAACAGCTAGCGATTTATATTTATATGGGCGCCAACAGTCAACACACAAACCCGTATGTGAAATGTTAAACAAATAAAAGAGAATATAACCAAAACAACATCACGTCATCGACCGCTCAAGTTCATCGTGCTGTTATGCGACTAATCGTAACTGGTAAGACATTATGTAAGAGAAAGCGAAGAAAGGGCCGCGTAACTCGTTGCGTCTGTGTGGCCCGCCGGTTACGCGGCCGTGCCCGCCCCGCGGTAAAGAGTGCTTTCTCGCGGCAACTCGGCCACGGGCACTGTGTCAAGTGCGCCGACGAAAGTACGGCGTTGCCGGCCCGCCCGCGCCGGCCGGCCGCGCGCCGTTACATCACGCCCGTCTGGAGAAAGCACTCCACTACGCGCGTATGTACACGTTATACTTTATAGCATATAGTTATAGTGGAGCAACCCCAGTAAGGACTCATAAATATTACGTTCACCAAATTATTGGACAAAAAGGGGCTGAGTTTGAAATTATGCTACTTATAGATATTCGTCAAGTTTAAGGGGCGTTGAGATGAGATACTCTGCAAAGCTTATTTAAATTTCTTCTAACATATAAACATATCTTTCCCCGTTCGTCCTAATTCCCAGAATGGGCCATAACATAATCGTAAACAAGCCGCGTCATTTTAGCACAAACAAAAATTGCTAGTTATGTTAGATGGAGTCTACTAGATAGAGACAGTACGAGTCGAGCAGAACGGCAACGTTGCCCGCCCACGTGACCGGTTGCGGGTGTTGCGTAAGCGTGCGGCCCGGTGTGTGTGGCGCGGTGCGGCGGACCGGCCGGCGCGGCGCGGCGCGGCGGCCGCTAGAGGTGGCTCTCCCCAATGACTCCCGCTGATTGATTGAACTCCTGACCGAGACGCGTAATTGACCACTGACCATTTATGTCTACTCGCTCTCCTATTCAGTATAGTCACACGGAACATTCTTAATAGATTGTGTCTGTCCAGTCTGACCTGACCGTATGCTGGCTATGCGCTACTGATGTCCACAAAGTAGGGGTTTTACTTTGAAAACGGTTATTTAAACAGAGATCTAAATAGAATAAATAAATGTTTTAGACCCAGGTTTTACAACTAAGACTGGGTTCAAAAACTGAGTTTGTAATGAACAAGTACCCATCGCCAGCATGCTAATAGGTACAGGGTCTATAATCTGCCGGTTGTACCAACGACCTGTTATTGGTGAATCAAAATAGAGAATTACTATGATGTAATGTAACATGTGTCGAGTCTGCTGATCATGCAGTTCATCAGTAGGTACCTACGATGTATATAAGTATACAATATATTATGCATAATACAAGCGCGACGGCATCGGTCGGTAGGTAGGCGAGGCGGGCACGTTTGTCGTGGGAACTTGACCCAGTTGGTGCGGCGGTGGCGGCGGCGGGCGGCGGTCGTATCGATTGCGCGCCGCGTCGGCCGCTGCGTCACACGCGCCGCTCACACAGTCACATCCTACCTAACTACTGTCTGCACGTACAGAGTACACAGCCATTCGCAGAGCTGCCCATCAAATGGAAACGTTCTAGAGAAATAGGAACATCGCAAAGCGGCGCAACGCATCACATTCGCAAGCAAGGTTGGTGTACACCAGGACAGGGGTTCGGGTATTCGGGACAGGATAACATACTTATCTGGAAATTCACCTTTAGATACTTAAAGAACACGGTGTTTTCGCGCCCAGTCCACTTGAGAGAACAAGTTTTGGTCCAGCACTTTGCACATTAACTCGAAGAGATCGACCTCACACTGGTTGTAGGTTTGCTCTGCAAGAGTCCGAAAAAGCGAATTCTGCCACTCGCGATCATCGATAGTTTGAACGAACTCGCGAATCATGGGCGACACTCGGAGTGTCTCTGTGCTGGTGGGCTCTGCTGTGCTGGATGGCGTGGCTGCGGCGGGTGGCGGGCGCGTCGAACGCGAAACGCGTCCGGCGACGCGGAGTGCGGCGAGTGCGCCTCCCACTTGTCGTGAGCGGGCGGCGGCGGTGCCTGCGGCGGCGGCGGCGGCGGCGCGGCCAGCAGCGCGGGACCCGGCGACGACTCGGGCGAAGACGTCAGCGACGACACCTGCGGGATCTGGATCTCCTGCTTGACAGGCACCGCTGCGTACGGCGAGCCGAAGCCCAGCACCAGGCCGCCGTCGCCCAGCGAGCCGCGCAGCGTCTGCACGGCGATCTGTCGTTGCCGCATCATCTGCAGCTTGCGGGCGCGGTCCCGCTTGTACATGGGGCCGCGAACTTGTTGCGCCCGCCTCGCATGCGGTCAGCACGCACTGGCTGCAACAACGTAGTACAAGTTTAGAATATAACAAACACATACAATGATTCTTTGGGGGGATAACAATGGAATCAGGGATTGTCTTGATCTAAGAATAATATCTGTTATTTATTTTGATTAACTAGGTAGCGATTCTGATTTGCCTTTTCTAATATGAAATAAAATTATATGACAGTTCTAGAAAAAACTGCCGTTATCTTCTTTTATTTAGAGACAGCAGCTTAATTGTAGGGCACGTCAAATTTAGTTCACAGTAAAAAGTGTAAATCAGAATAGCTACCAATGTTAATATTCCACAATTAATTAATATTTTTCTTAATACACAAGAAACACAGGGGTGAATCAAATGCGAGGTATAATAGCTATACATTTGAACGACTCAAAAGATGGTACAAAAACGTGTGAACAACGCCAGCCAGAGCGTCTGCCTCCTACCCAATCAATGGCTTACGCAGAATACCTATTCGGATGTCCAAGACTGGAACGCGAGTACACGAGTGCAATTTATTATCTTTGCTTCACGGTTTTGAGAGCATTCAGTAAAAGTACGTAACTTAAATTTCCAAAAATAAGCCTATCTCATTGGTACGATGTAAGGCTGACGGGGATCGAATCGAACCAGGGACCTCCGTTTATCGCGAGCCCAGTCTTTCTAAGCCACTGCCATACCGAGCTCTCTCTGTTT
Source organism: Tachystola acroxantha (assembly GCA_963506565.1). Lineage (NCBI taxonomy): Eukaryota > Metazoa > Arthropoda > Insecta > Lepidoptera > Oecophoridae > Tachystola > Tachystola acroxantha. Next base: position 14,213,423 of record OY735870.1, on the reverse strand, counting down.
TATATAGTGAGCTGTGTGT